>JAINUG010000036.1:1227500-1432760 GCA_029706075.1 Aldrovandia affinis | reverse complement strand
GCTCTAAGAAGAGTTGTGGTGGTTACAAACTTCTTCCATTTCACAATGATGGTGCCCACTGTGCTCCTGGGAACTTTCAATGCTTTAGCAATGTTGTTATACCCTTCCTCATGCCTTGACACAATTCTATCTCGGAGGTCTATGGAGAGTTCCTTGGACTTCATGGCTTGGTTTTTGTTTGACGTGCACTGTGAACTGTGGGACCTTATATAGACAGGTGTGTGCTTTTCTAAATCATGTACAATCTATTGAATTTGCCACAGGTGGACTACAATCAAGTTCTAGAGACATCTCAAGGATGATCAAAAGGAACATGATGCATCTGAGCTCAATTTCGAGTGTCATAGCAAAGGGTCTGAATACTTATGTAAATGTGATATTTCAGTTTGTTTTTTTAAATCAATTTGGCCAAATTTGTTATTACATTACATTACATTACATTATAGGCATTTGGCAGACGCTCTTATCCAGAGCGACGTACAACAAAGTGTTAACCGTAGTCAAGAACAGTTTAGCTGAAAGCCACCCTAGTGGGAAGTACAATTCCTGGGTGCTAGGAGCAACCACATAGTTAAACTAGGACCCTGTAGGTAAATCTGTAGCCACAATTCAGAGGTAGCAGTAAAGCACTCAATGCAGGAAATAATGCCTAAGCCTAATACAATACATAAACAAGTAGACGTGTAAACTAAGTGACTATGTCCCTAAATTAACAAAACCGGACTACGGGGAGAGGTGCACCCTGAAGAGGTGAGTCTTCAGTCGACGCTTGAAGGTGGCCAGGGTCTCAGCTGTTCTGACTTCCACCGGAAGGTCATTCCACCATCGTGGAGCCAGAACCGACAGGAGACGTGACCGGGAAGCGCAGGTGCGGAGGGAGGTGCTAGGCGTCCTGAGGTAGCAGAGAACGGAGAGGTCTGGCAGGTGTGTAGGGTTTGAAGATCTTGGTGAGGTATGTTGGGGCTGATCCCTTGACTGCCTGGTATGCTAGGACCAATGTCTTGAATTTGATGCGAGCTATAACAGGCAGCCAGTGGAGGGTAGTGAGCAGGGGGTGACATGGGAGTGTCGAGGAAGGTTGTAGATCAGACGGGCCGCAGCGTTCTGGATGAGTTGCAGGGGTCTGATGGCAGATGCGGGAAGGCCAGCCAGGAGCGCGAGTTGCAGTAGTCCAAGCGGGACAGTACCATTGCTTGGACCAGGAGCTGGGTAGAGTACGTGGTAAGGAAGGGACGGATCCTCCTGATGTTATACAGGAAGAATCTGCACGCCCGGCTTACCGCTGCAATGTTCATTGATAGGGACAGCCTGTTGTCCATCACCACACCGAGATTCTTCGCGCAGGGTGATGATGTCACCAGGGTGTCACCTAGAGAAATGGAGAAATCAAGGTGGGGAGAGTTTAGGGCAGGAATGAAGATTAGCTCTGTTTTACCTGGGTTGAGCTTTAGGTGGTGACTGTCCATCCAGCTCTGAATGTCCCCAGGCAAGCAGCGATGCGGGTAGAGACCTGAGTGTCTGATGGGGAGAAGGAGAGAAAGAGTTGAGTGTCATCAGCATAACAATGGTAAGATAAGCCGTGGGCAGAGATTACAGAGCCAAGGGAGCGGGTGTACAGGGAGAAGAGAAGGGGACCGAGGACTGAGCCCTGTGGAACCCCGGTGGGGAGGGAGCAAGGCGGTGATACTTTACCAGCCCAGGCAACCTGGAAGGAGCGACCGGAGAGGTAGGACTCGATCCAGGCGAGGGCTGTACCGCAGATCCCTGTTGCTGCCAGGGAGGACAGGAGGATGGAGTGCTCCACAGTGTCGAAGGCAGCTGAGAGATCAAGCAGGATCAGGATGGAGGAGAGGGAGGCGGCTCGTGCGGTGTGAAGAGCTTCATTGACCGAGAGGAGAGCGGTTTCTGTTGAGTGGCCAGGTCTGAAGCCGGACTGGTAGGGGTCCAGCAGGTTATTTTCTGTAAGGAAAGCAGAGAGTTGGTGAGATACCGCTCTTTCGAGGGTTTTAGACAGGAAGGGGAGGAGGGATACTGGGCGATAATTCTGGATAACTGAGGGGTCTAGAGTGGGTTTTTTCAGCAGAGGGTGATATGGGCCCTTTTGAAGGGCGAGGGAAACAACCAGAGGACAGGGAGGAGTTCACAAGGGAGGTGACAAACGGGAGGATGTCAGGTGTGATCGCCTGGAGGAGGGATGAAGGGATAGGGTCGAGGGCACAAGTGGTAGGGCGGTGGGAGAGGAGGAGGTGGGAAATATCAGAGTCTGAGAGGGGAGAAAAAGAGGGGAAGCAGGGGAGGGCACAGAGGGAGTGGAAGGCACAGCGGGAGTGGAGGGCACAGAGGGAGTGGAAGGCACAGAGGGAGTGGAAGGCACAGAGGGAGTGGAAGGCACAGAGGGAGTGGAAGGCACAGCGGGAGTGGAGGGCACAGCGGGAGTGGAGGGCACAGCGGGAGTGGAGGGCACAGCGGGAGTGGAGGGCACAAAGGAGCTGCGGATGTCTGCAATTTTCTCCTCGAAGAAAGCAGCAAAGTCATCTGCGGTGAAGGGGGACTGAGGTGGGGGAGGAGGTGTGCTGAGGAGAGAGGAGAAAATAGAGAACAGTTGACGAGGTTTCGATATAGAATTTTGAATTTTAGTTTGGTAGAAGATTGCCTTAGCGGCAGTGACAGCAGAAGAAAACACAGACAGTAAAGACTGATAGGATGAAAGGTCGGACGAGTGCCTGGATTTGGCCCACTTCCTCTCAGCAGCACGGAGGCTGACCCGGGAGGTGCGCAGGGTGTCGGACATCCAGGGACTAGGAGGGGATGAGCGTGCAGGTCTAGGGAGAAGAGGACAGAGAGAGTCAAGTGCAGAGGACAGGGATGAGATTAAGGTGGAGGAAGCAGTGTCAGTGGGGAGTCTAGAGAATGCTTTAAGGGGGGGGAGGGAAGCAGTGACAAGGGGAGCGAGGGAGGAGGGTGAGAGGGAGCGAAGGTTACGACGGGCAGTGATGGTGGGTGTTGGAAGAGGGGAGGGAGGATGGGGGACAAGGGAGAGGGAGAAGGAAATGAAATGGTGATCAGATGTATGCAAGGGGTAACCGTGAGGTTGGAGCAGGGGCAGTTCCTCAGGAAGATCAGGTCTAGGAGGTTGCCCGCCTTGTGGGTAGGGGGAGTTTTGCAGGGAGAGGTCGAAGGAGTGGAGTAGTGGTAGGAAGGCAGCAGACTGGGGGCCTCTAAGTGGATGTTGAAGTCTCCCAGGAGGATCAGCGGGTGCCGTCCTCAGGGAAGGAGCTGAGCAGGGTGTCAAGCTCGTCGAGGAAGCATCCCAGGGGCCCTGGTGGACGATAAACAACAACAATAAAGAGTTTAGTAGGATAGGTGATGGAGACGGGGTGGCATTCAAAGGAGGATATAGACAGGTTGGAGAGGGGAATGACTGAGAACTTCCAAGCGGGGGAGATAAGCAAACCTGTACCACCGCCACGGCCGGATGGCCGGGGGGTGTGGGAGAAGGAGTAGGCGGACGAGAGGGCAGCAGGAGTAGCGGAGTTGTCAGGGCTGATCCAGGTCTCGGTGAGGGCGAGAAACTGGAGGGACAGGAGGGAGGCATAGGCAGAGATGAAGTCAGCCTTCTGTGTGGCCGACCGACAGTTCCATAGCCCCCCTGAGATTGTGAAGCTGTCACAAAGGGTCAGGGGGGGGTAGGAGAGGTTGGAGGGGTTCCGTTGTCGCGGGAGGGTGCGACGCTGGAAGCGCGTACTGAATGGGAGAGAGCAGACTGTTATGGGGTGCGGGCACATTCTGTGAGGGGTCGCTCTGACAGAGGTAAAAAGAGATCACAGACAGGTGGACACAATAACGTGGTAATTGCACGGATTAGTCTTTACAATTCGCTGCAATCAAAGTAACGATGACTCAAAATTAAGAACAACACGGCTAATCAAGATCCGTAATAGCAAAATAAGTACAAAGTAGACTACGCAAAGTTTACGAAACTACAGATAACTAACAGATCAGTCAAACTAACGCGGTAAACTCTAGCAAACCGAAAAAATACTAAACACGCCAGAAGTAAACAAACAGCGGATCAATTCAGAACACAGGCAAACACTTTCTGGTTCCTTGACAAGCTGGATCCACTTTATACCTTCGCTCTGACAGAGGTAAAAAGAGATCACAGACAGGTGGACACAATAACGTGGTAATTGCACGGATTAGTCTTTACAATTCGCTGCAATCAAAGTAACGATGACTCAAAATTAAGAACAACACGGCTAATCAAGATCCGTAATAGCAAAATAAGTACAAAGTAGACTACGCAAAGTTTACGAAACTACAGATAACTAACAGATCAGTCAAACTAACGCGGTAAACTCTAGCAAACCGAAAAATACTAAACACGCCAGAAGTAAACAAACAGCGGATCAATTCAGAACACAGGCAAACACTTTCTGGTTCCTTGACAAGCTGGATCCACTTTATACCTTCGCTCTGACAGAGGTAAAAGAGATCACAGACAGGTGGACACAATAACGTGGTAATTGCACGGATTAGTCTTTACAATTCGCTGCAATCAAAGTAACGATGACTCAAAATTAAGAACAACACGGCTAATCAAGATCCGTAATAGCAAAATAAGTACAAAGTAGACTACGCAAAGTTTACGAAACTACAGATAACTAACAGATCAGTCAAACTAACGCGGTAAACTCTAGCAAACCGAAAAATACTAAACACGCCAGAAGTAAACAAACAGCGGATCAATTCAGAACACAGGCAAACACTTTCAATGTTATTATGGGGTATTGTATGTAGATTGATGAGGAAACAATGTATTTAATTCATTTTAGAATAAGGCTGTAACATAACAAAATGTGGAAAAAGTGAAGGGGTCTGAATACTTTCCAAATGCACTGGTTTATATAAGTTGGTTTATATCTGGCATAAACCAACAAATGTTAGCTAGATAGAAGGGTGCTAGGTTTTGTCATTTGGGCCATGAGTAGAGGAACAGCTGGATGTGATAACCAAACGTAACCAATCACGTGACATTGTTGACCAATTCCAGGCGACAGTGTATATGGAGGCGATAAACGAGGCTGTGCTAAAAATTTGACAAGTTCGCCTAGCCAGCCTGCACATACTGCGACAATCGATGCCAAATGCGGCGCTTTGTTTTGGTCACATGTCTTGCTTTTGTGAACACGCCAAATTCGATTTCGTTTTAAGTGTACCCCCAGCTTTAGTCTCCAGACTTGAACCTGATTGAACATTTCTGGTTTGAGTTGAAGAGGGCAGTCCACAAACACAGACTGAAGGATCTGAAGGATCTTGAAAGATTCTAAATAGAGGAATGGGTAAAGGTCCCCCCAATGTTCACTAATCTCATAACATACTGTAGAAGATGGAATGTTAATGCAGATTTTTTTGTTGGTGTAAATAAGTATAACAAATACGTTTTTGGTAAAAAAATATTACTTAGTTTTCCTCTGAGCAATTGTATTAGTATAAAAGGATATAATTTATTTGAGCATGCAATATAGATAATTACCTGTATTGATTATTTTATACAGCCTTTTTCATTTTTGTCAAGGGTAATTTGACCGGTACTGATGTCTAGTCACATTTAGAAAAGTGTTACGTTAGTTACAAATAAGTTACAGCATCCACCTTCCTTGACTTTTCCTAGATATTTATTCTTTACATAACAGTGTTACAAAATGCTTTTATTCCCCTCCGTGTGTGTTATTTGTGTGTTATTACGTCTCGCTCGTCTTCCGACCAACGATTCAGTTCTCTTTCACCACACCAGATGGTGCAAGGATCTTCACATAGCCTATAGCCAAGAGTCTCTATTTTACAGAATGGCTTTATAATAATAATAATAATAATAACTAGAATGGCATTTAGAGAGATGCAACACCCACGTGACCTTGCTCAAAATGAAAATTGTATATTTATCATTATCTGCACGTGCTGCGAGATTATAGACTGTCGAAGTCTCCAGTTGTACTTTTTGGCTAACTGTTATGGCCATTCTAACCAACACATTGGTTAGGCCAGGGGTCGGCAACCTGCGTCTTTCACCCTTATGCTGCGGCTCTTTCATCCTTATGCTGCGGCTCCGCTTGGCTTGGGAAAATAAATTATAAGTATCCAATTGAAGTGTATTTTATTTGTAGTTCTAAATTACCTCGCGCACGAAAATCCGAGGGGCGCAAGAATTTTTTCGCGTAGCACCCCCCTGTCGACAATTATTTTTTTCGTAGCGCACCCCCCACGCTACGCCACTGGCGGTTCCCAGTGTTTACTTTTCCGTGGAAACCGGGTCCAAATGGCTCTTTGAGTGTTACAGGTTGCCGACCCCTGGGTTAGGCCTACAGTCTAAATATGATAAAGCATATGACAAGTTTCGTTCCAATACGAACCTTTATCTGTGTTCAAAATATATCAGATTCTGAAATCATACATATATGTGTTTTATTTTCTTTGTATAATCATGCCTATATGTGTTTAAAAATGTGTTTCTCCACAAAACACAATAGCCTATACCACAGATCAGATGTATGTTTTTTTCATAACGCTACATATTCATTGTGCAGCTGGATAAAATAAAACAAGGGTAAAAATAGCCGACCCTCGACCATCAGTACAGTTATAGGACATTCCTGTTGATTACAGTTCAACCGAAAGTAACGGAAGAGAAATGTTAAAATAAATACAATCTTTGGGAGATTCAAAACAGCGTCCGAAAATTGAAGAAAACGGGCTGGTAAGAACTGTGTTTTCATACAAGTGAAAGGTGGGTGAATCCAACATTACTTCCTCTGTTTACATTTCTCATCTTTGATACTTGACTTGTCTTGTAAATGGCCTATATTTTGTCAAAAAGACAAAGACACCGTTGCCTATAGCAGTCTATATAGGACAGAATAAGTGCATGGTATTAGAGGTGGTCGCCACTACGGGCTCTTTATTATACACTCAATTACGCTCCGTCTTTGCGTTCTCCGCCAGTAATGTGACCGTGAGGGTACAGGGCGTAACACGCACCCACTGACTGAGATCTTCGTACCTGAACGTAGTCAAATTTATGCATGTCCACAATACTTTGCTAATATTAGCTTGGAAAAAGTGCGGGGGACAGAATTGCATTTGTATGAAAGTGGGGGGGATGTGTCCCCCGCGTCTGCTACGCCCTGCATGGTATACTTGGAATATATAACGTAACATGAAAAGTTATTGTGGCTGCGTTTACTATAGCCGTGTTATGCTAGTTGTACTCCTGCATGGCTCAGGTCACAGTTTTTGCTTGCTAGTGCCATGTGTACAAACTATACTATCTTAAAACCCACAAGAATCTATTCTCACTCTCCCTGGAGAGACAAAAGGCTAATCTCTTCTAATTTGGGTTGATTTCAGCCTGCTGTCTCTTTTGTCTGCTCACAAACTAATTTGCATCTGAATCTTAGAGGACGAATGGACCCGCTGTATATCTTCAAGTTGCAGATAACGCTTGAATACTTTATAACACTAAAGCAGAAGTATTATGTTATATTGCAACTTGTCATCACAGAGACCGATAATTGCTACAACCCGCCGCTACATACAAAAGTATGATTTCATATTCTGATACCAGAAATATTTTGTACACAGATTAAGGTTCATATAAACAGCCATTTCTGATAACAAAACGCGATTATTAAAATTTGGCTAGGTAGCTATCCCACAATAACTTCAAGAATGCTTGGAGGGAAATGGCTACCTGCTGTCTCTTTTGTCTGCCCACAAACTAATTTGCACCACCACTCGTTTCATACTAGCCTGCCCAGTCCTCCTGCGTTGAACTAGCTGGTTTCTCTGTTAGCTATCTCTGCTGTAACCTCGCTGGTGATCATGGCTGTTTCAATAGTTAGTTTGACAGCAAATCAGAAGACCAAAGCTGAGCAGGTTATGCATTTATTTTGTTCGTAGTTAGCCAGCTCGCTAGCTGTATATTTGAGCTTAATCTGACCAATTACCGTATAATTTCAGTTGCGTGCTAGCCTGCTGAGCAGGCAATATGTTCATAGCTTGGCTGCACCTTTCACACAAAGTAACACAAAATACTAGCCATCTAAGCAGGCGATCCTTTCGAACCCGAGACCTTCTTGCTGTGAGGCGACAGCGCTATCCACTGCATCACCGTGCCACCCTATAATATAATTATATATTATAATTCTTATATTATGTTCGTAGCTAGCCAGCTAGCTGTAGCTACATTTCAGAAATACTAGCCAGCTGCAGGCAATTTATATATTATGTTCGTAGCTAGCCAGCTAGCTAGTTGTACAGCTGAGCAAGCAATGCTTATTCGTAGCTAGCCACCTAGCTGTAATGTAATGACGTTTAATTATTCCGACAACAGTTGTAGTTTGAATATAGCAACTTGTTAGCAGCTTACTTTTTAAAAACACATAACAGCTTCAAAATTCACGGTTGAGATATGAACGTGCTTAATTTATGTCATAGAATAAAACGTGAAACTCTCTTAGGCTTACTTCCGGGTTTTAAGACTACAAACTGTGTAAGAAGTGCCATCTGGCGAACATTTTGCGTCAGCACCAGTGCCTCTGTCTGTAGACTCAGCGGTCTTTTGACCGGACAGGCGGCGGTCATAGGTATTTCGAAGGCGTGGGCGGAGTCGGCGCTCCTAGTGTTAATCAATAGTAAAATTGGCAGCCAGAAAAGTGCACTACAGCGAAGAAAATGGCTGAAAGGCAAATGGCTTTTGAGCTACAGAACTGAGATCACTTCACCAGTGTGACTTAAAGAGGAACAATTCTAGATTTCTATGATTTGATATGTTTTTCCTGACCTCAAACAAATATAGTTATGTTTTTTCGGTGGTCTCATAGTTGCTCCAGTAGCTAGAACTGTGATGTAGTGCCAAGCACTGCTTATGAAGTTCAGAGCAGGAAGTTCTGCCTGCTCCCATGTGAATATATGGGCTATACTGACTTCCCTGAGAATTGTTGAATAGAGACTATTAACTAAACAAAACTGTCTTTCACTTTGTGTAGCCCAATTTTATATATATATATATATATAATATGATAATATTATATGTACAGTATACAGTATATGCCATTTCGCAGATGCTTTTATCCAAAGCGACTTACAGTAGTGAATGCAAAAATGTTTCAGTATATGTGGCCCCAATAGGAATCAAACCCACAACCTAAGCATTGTTAATGCCATGCTCTACCTACTGAGCCAAGCAGAACCACTTTTTAGCAGAACAATTTCTAATCTATAGATATTTACTTGAATGATCTACATTAATTTACTAGACACAGTGTTTCATATTCATTCATTGGACTTGAGCAACAACTATTTAACTGATATTATTGCTTACTATTTGTTGAGTAAGCAATAAATAGTCATTTATTGTTTTAAGTGGGAGAAACATCTGTTGTTGATAGATTAAACATAGTCAACAGACATTTAAACTATTGTCTGTAAACTAGCTATAGATGGGTTGTTGAGTATTGTTTTGAACCTCTGTTTATAACATGTTTCTAATTTAATAGACATATTTTTTTAACATCAACAGACTTGTAATTGACATACTGTACAACCTTACTGTTTGTTAAACGTCTATAAAAGCGCTATAAAAATACATTTGATTTGATATGCAATGGTGGCAAGTTTTCATAAATCTCATCAGGCCTCATTGAGTTACGATTTTGCTCCCATTCTCCTGTTATGAACACACTTCTCTGAGGTTTAATACATGCAAATACCATTTAGCATGTTTAGTAAATATCTTCACATGCTATCTGTGGTGGTACAAGACCCCCCAACAAACATTTTGTCAAAATGTCTCCATCTCCCAAAGAAAACCCTGGCAACACTGTCTGGATGGGCTGGGATCAGAAACACAGCACAAGCAGCAAGTCATACACAGACTATACAGACTGGCGAATGTGTGCAGCTTTGAGACTGGATGACGCAAACACATTGAGGGTGATCATTGATCAGAGACATGAAGCAATTGAAGAGCCACAGTTCTTCTAATGTTAAGGAACTACACCAGGACTTTGCCCTTTAAAACGTGGAACTGTACATTTCTTTTCCAATGCCTTCTACTGATATTGCATGATGTTTCCTGACCTTTGTGTTCTCAATGTTCATTTTCGCATGGCCTGCTCAAACATGTTTACTACCTTAAACATGTGAACCCCGATGACATCCAGTGTCACCAGGATCTGCATTGGCTTTTGTTCCCTGTGACGTAGCTCAAGCGTCATTCAAACAGGATATAGATTTTTTGCCATCTTCACAACGGGTATGCCCGTCAATCACAGTTTGACTTCTCTGCCAGGAATTACAGAGGGTCAGTGATCCATAGACAGAAATATCCTACATAAACTGATGCAATAGGTGAGTCAACCAAAGATTAACAATGGTATACGGGGGTCCCAATTTTAAATCGGTGCATGATACATGCAGCCGCACATAAAGTGACAGGGGGTCCAACTCTTTGCCTTAAAACCTAGTTCTTCCACATCTCTACAGTGATTTAATGATGTGTATCTAAAGCTCATTATTGGATCAGGCTTTAGCATTGTCCTGGGAGACCTTCCTTCATTATTGCACAAATAACTTGCCTTTTGATGAACCCCAAGAGGCCCCTCCCACCTGATCGATATCTGTACCATTGCGGCCATCAGATAGAGCCTCCTCTTGGGGGGGTCAGCAAAAACATTCAGCATGGACACATCAGTGGATGCCAATCATATGAAAAAGCAATTCTCAAACGGATAAGCCCGGTTGATCTAGATTAGTTTGATTTGGGTCGCCACAACGAGTAACTTGTATGGTTCAGGCTACTGATCTGTAGCAGATTCAAACATAACAGCCTGCTTACAGATCAGGTGGTACTATCATACTGCGTCCTAGGCATTTGGCAAAATTATATATGTGCCACTGCTATGTTACTCTGAATTATATGACAATGCTGGCCTGACTGAAACCTTTTACATGGACAATCAATTTTAACATGACATGGAATCAATTATTTGCTGCTGCAAAAGTTTTAACACATGAAATGGAACCGGTAATGACCGCAATGCTAATAAAATGCAAAGGATATAAATAAGGCATAAATGAAACAAACTGAAATATCACAGTATTCCAGTGGGGTAGAAGGATTTTGCTTGTGTTCATTTTGAACTGCTATCGTACCTTTTCTTTGTGCTGTGTGTCAGATAATTTTTGCATGGGGAGGGGAATACAAACACTTTTTTTCTCTGTTGGCACATCGTCGTTTCAAAAATTCTCTGTTGAATCCAAAGAAAAGAGTTGCCTGTTAGGGAACATTTGCTTGCAGAAATGTAAAATATATGCTGCCTCCTAAATGTTAGGTGCAATATATCAGAGAAATGTCTTGAATATAATGGAAGACCAGTGTGCAGCTAATGCATCTATGCTATGTAGATGCAGTCATGCTGTGCATAACACTAAGCTTATATAACAATTCCACTGTTATAATTACATAATGGCAGTAATTTCCCACCCAGGGAGATGTACTGTATATACCATGTTCTCCCTGTTCAGTACTGCTATTGATTTATCCAACAATGGTGGTAAATGTGAATCCTCTCCAGGGGAAATGACTGATTGTAAATATGTTCATGTGGTGGGAGAGGGGGGTGGGATTTGAAAGTGGATTTATGCTTTCTCACAGAGCAGCGGTGACTCTTCGGGGCATAAGCTTCTGTCTCTGCAGTATAAACGTGGTGCCTAGCTTATTTCGGCATTGTCTCTCACACCATAGAACAGATCAGTCCCTTGTTAAAGATCCATTACTCGTTTTCCCCCAGTGGAGACAACACAGGCTCAAGTCTCTGGGCTCTGGGAGTGGTCCTCGCAGGACGGTATAATGCCGGGGGCCTAAATGAGTGCTATAATGACGGTAAATGTGTGCGTTTCCCTTGCTCTGTGAGGAGAAGTTGTCTGAGAAAACTTCAAAAGCACTGTAAGCACATTGAGAGTATCCCCTTTCAAAAGCGGTTATGTCCAGAATACAAATGTCCTCCTTTCATGTTTCCATAGACATCAGAGTACAGTGAACATTCAAACAGTGTTAAAACATTGTTGGAACAGCGTTTGAAAGGTAACGTCTGCATAAATAACCGACGGCAAGGGGTATGTCACCTTCTTTCCTAGATTTGGCTTGAATTGTCATGGATATCACACTGAATTGTGGGACTGAAAAGCCAACTGGCATTTTTGTGTTTTTTGCCTTTCTTTCCTGAAGACACCATCTATATAAAAACACAGTTTTTAGGGCATTGGCTTTTATTTTGACCGTGCAAGGTCAATGCCATAAACTGTCAATAAACTAGCCTGTGCTCAATCTGACAGCATTCCATGACTTATTCTTGAATTAAGAATGTCTGCCGAATCTGTTGAGCACAATATGTGTTGAAGCTGGCAGTGCCATGTTAAAAATGTTATCTCACAGGCCCAAGTGGAATGAGGCAATGTTATAATTGTAAACGGAATCCAAAACTAAGAGAAAAACTAACCATGAAAAACATAACAGGTGACACAAATTCAGACCTGAAACATTGCCAAGCCATCCCTTTTTCACAACCACTCAGAGATACTGGCTCAGCCACAAATTAAACTCTTATTGATGGAATAATGATTTTTTATTTTTTGATTACTAAAAACAAAATGAAAACAAATCAATAAAATTAATTCTGATACTTGATATATTCAAATCATTGGAAAAGGCAGACTGAAGCATGAGTTTAATCTTTTTGTTTACAAATATTCAGTAAAATCTACAGTAGCTCAGTGCATGTGGTGGTTTATCAATTGAATATTATGTATTCAAAAGTAAATTACTTTATATTCCTAAGAAACTGCTCATAATTTCCTTTACTACTTTGGTATATCAGGTTTTCCAGCATACATACTGGTGCCTGCTTTTGCTAATTAAACCTTATTCACACTTGCAGAGTGATCAATTTCCTAGTAACAACATGCTGTGAATGGGGTTTCCCACTAAATCAGTCCCTGGGACTCTTCTAAGACAAGCACAAATCCAATGCCTCTTGATCCTTGCAGTAATATTCAAATATAAACTCATGTTATATATATCTGATTAACATTTAAATTGGATTAACATTTAAAAGTAACTGTGGTAATGTTCAAAGGCACTGAAAAATGCAGGCCCTACTAATGCTGAGAAAGTTGAATTGATAATTTATGTTTGCAATGGGAGAGGTATTCGCTGCTACAGAAACTTGCCCTCTCTGAAATTGCCTTCCAAATGTACATGCAAACACTTGCACATTTAAGCACATTAGGACACACTTGTGCACACTTGCGCACAATAGGACAAATTTGTACACACATGAGCACGCTACGCTGTCATGAGGCAATCACCCAGTTGTGGGAGTGTCTGTAATTTAAATCACCCCCAGCTCATTTTGCCCTCTTTCCAAAAATGCAATAAAAGGTCACTCTGAATCTTTCTATTTCACATTGTTCTTATTGCTTACCTGGGCCTTACCTCTGGTGAATATCCACTCACTGTACTGTGACACACACTAACTACTAACCCTGACACTCAGCTAATATTCATGTCCTTTACATGACCAACATTGATTTATGCTGGTAGTAGGACATTTGTGGTTGGCCACTGTCAAACTAATGAGCAAACCTTGCCATGAGCCAACTTTAACAGTTATCAATGGGCCATGTGTGGTGATTCGTTTTCGACAAAAATGATTGGCCCACTGGATTTCCAATAAGCTTACCTGTGGGAAATTGAACACTAGTCACTTTGGCCCAGTGTGGGAATTTTACAATAGACCAATGTTACTGGTCCAAAATAGCAGCAGTAGTAAGTAATTCAACACAGGTCCAATGAAAAAACAATAATTCAACTCTAGGATAATGCTTATTATTTGGAGGGGGCATGTTACAGTGAGGCTACAGTGGGGCTACAGTAGGGTGGGGGGGGGAGCAGTAGAGTGAGAACACGGCAGGTGAAGGGAACGGACAGTCGTGCAGTGATGATACCTGTCAGGCATTGTGTTGTTGCTGTGATTGGGCTCAGTAGCAATATGTTGCATGCCTTTAGTAATGTGGTAAATGCACTTGCTCAGTGGCTTGAGGGACTGCAGTAGAGTTTCCAGCAGGTCTGCTCAATATTCTACAGTCAGTGTAAATGATCCAATTAATTGGTTTGCTGGAAGCAAAACAAAAACCCAGCATACTGTGACACAATAATCAGGGCTGCATTCACTTTAAAGACATTAGCACAGATTAAAGGTTGTCCAGTTCTGTCCTCAAATAATGTCTCACAAGCAAGAAAAAAAATCAATCAGCTCTTATTATGACCTGTCCACAGAGAGCAGCCAACAATTTATTTCAATTTCTAATGCAATTAAATAGCTTCACTTTCTGGCTAAACTGGTGCCATTGTGAGTGAACTAAAAAATTTATATGCGTTTGTTTGCAAGTTTAAAGGCAGTTTTAAAGACAAAAAAGAGAATTGTTTTTTACTCAAGTCAAAAAAAAATAGTCACATGAATAGCTACTTTGAATGTAACAGCTTTTCTCAGAATTTAAGATGTTTCACTTTACATTAAAAGCCTTTTCTGTTTGGAGACTGCACATATGTGAGGGCGTTCTGAAGCACTACAGCACTTCTGAAGTGGTTGTGAAAGCACGTCTGACCTACATTGGTAATTCATAGAACACGCTTACTGTACTCTACATAACACCTTTACTCTATCACTCACATTATTGAGCCTCACGAAAGCATACGCAGTAGTTGTAGTTGTGGGAAAAACAATTACAATTGATTCTTGTCTACTGCCTGGAAATAAATGGCTTGTCGAATTTCCAACTCGCTGTGCTACTAGTTTATCTGACATTGTTCCTGTTCAACCATACCTCGAGCTGAAATGTTCATACTATCATTATTTATTCTACTGTCAATATCGTTACACTACATTCATACCTACAATAAATCCTGATAGAAAGCTCAACAAATTCAAAGGGTAACAACTTTTTTCCTCAATAAGATACAGTAAGCTCTCCCACTATGAACCACTTCCTTGTGAGGAGCAGAGACTGAGCTCTCAATGTTTAACAAAGTTTAACAAGTCTCACAAAAACCATATTGGGCTTCTGACCCCCCAGAAGCATTTTGCATTGGACAAAAATGTTTTTGTGTCCAACCAAGTACATCCCATTACATCTGGGGAGGCTGAAAAAGCTATCTGCTTGTCAGTCACTATCTCCATCCCTTTTCAGTCCTGTAAGTTAAGGTCATGCATCAAAATTTGAGGTTATTATTAAAATGATCTTATGAGTATACTGAATTGGCACATTTTGTTGGAGGTAGGAGGGAAGAAATGGTCTTTCTTAACCCCCTGAAGTCCGTGCTTAGCTCAGAGAAGCTTTGTGATTTTGGCGTGGTCTGATATTTATCTCAATTTCATCAACTTAACACACACTTACTCCAAAGTGTTTGATATTTTTATTAGAAGGACAATCACAGCTACATTTATATGGCATCAATAGTTTGGTCAGTATCATATGCAGCTTGTAAATAGATCTATAAACACACAAGTTATAAAGAGTAAATTTTTTTGCCGTCACAAAAGTTGTGAAAGCACACACTAAACTATAGTGACTAATTGTTTTGCCAATATGCGTTTGTTCATCAAGGTCTTGGTTATGTAAGGATGTCAAAATAGTTTAGCACATCTGAGATCTAAATAGCTAAAAACCTGTTTTTATCAGAACTGGTCAAATTTATTTCAGGCTGTGGGAGAGCTATATGCTAATTTCCTGAATATTCATGATCCACACCTGAGGGTTGTCCACACCTGTAAGATCTGTCAGATGGGCCATCTCTCTCTCAAAGGCCATCAGACAAAGACAAAAGCCATCAGTGTAAGCAATAGTCAGTGAGCCATGCAGAAGACAGAAAAAAGTTTTTTTTTCATTTGGGAAGATTCATTGAAAACATCACACAAACTATATACAAAAAATTCAAACTTAAAACATGGTGAGACAATCTGTTCTTTCACAGTCTTTGGTGCCACTTCTCAAAACAGTTTCTGGTCAACTGTAGACACAAGGGAACATCACAAACCTTGCACTCCCATGGAGTGCACTGTTGTTTCCCCGACATCTTGCAGAGTACGCATTTCTTGCAACCAACAGAAGCCAGTTTGCCAACATCCAGAGTCTGTTTGGCAGTGGGCACAGGCACATGATCAAAAGTAGCCCGTTTTCGTCTGTAGGAAAACGAAAGCAAAATCCGTGTCTGCGCAGACACGGAAAGACATAAACAAAACAAACAAAAATAACCAACGATCAGGAACAAAAAAAGCAAGTAAAACGGTAAATCCAAAACGTATCCAAAAACTCGGAATAAACTAAATGCTGGGAATCTAAACAACAATAAGCACACGAACAAACAAGTTCTCAAGAGGCAAGAAACATTAATCACAATAGGTATTATCAAGCTAAGCTAGATAATGTCCAAGCGCCGAAAGAGAGAATGCCAGCTGGTTAAATATCCTCCCATTAATTATTTCGCAATGATTCTGATTGTTTCCATATAGCGTCACAAGACACGGAATTCATATATTTTCACGAGTATTTGAAAGCATGGGAAATAAAATAAATATCAGCATACACAGTCTCTTGCTGGCAGATCGCAACCGTAAACACAGACAAGATGCTAGGCTATATAATGTCGGGACATTGTATGTTGTTTACATGGCAATTTCACACATGGCCCCACGCCCCTCCCTGAAACTAGCACCTAGTTACCATGTCAATAGAAGGGAACGGTACTTCCAGGTAAAACAGAGAGTGAAAGGCAAGGTTTACTTTTGGTCTAATTAACCTAATTTAAAAAATCTCATATTATTTGCCAGTGCTCAAATCGGAAAGTCGCGATTCTAAGGTTTCTGTCAATGTTTTTGCCGCGTGTGTATGATAAAATCTTGCGACGTTAGAAATAGTAATATACTTGTATTGCTGCTCGGATCGTCAGCGATCCAGTCGACCTCAGGGGGTTAATGTTAGGCTAGGCTAGCTTGGGTAGTGATCATGCCAGTGGTGTTAGCTAGCTAGTGCAGTACTGCATTAACATTACTTTGATTTGAGTTGTACATTAGCATACTAGCTGAATATCTACTGACAGGGAACACCAGACAGCTAGACTGTATGGCAGTCAGTAAATAGTAATAATTTTCAATGCTTACCATTCATCTTATTAATTATTTTAATTCATATTTAAACAAGCTCAGCAAAGTTCAGCCTCCCTGATTGGTCCCACTGGTTCAAGTCAGGAATTGCCCCTGGTTTGTAATGGATATTCAATATACTGTATGACAAAATGTGCACATATATTCTGGAATGTATTTTTCAATAACCATGTGTAATAGAATAAACAGGTATGAAAAAATAATACATGTCCACAAAATATCACTGTTACATGCCAGAAATATTGTACCGTATATCATCCTTAACAGACCCTTGTTTAAAATATTTGATTTAACAGGAAGAGGTGCTTTTCTTGCTTGGGAGGTACTGGCTATGCAAGACAAAGTTCAATTGAAGACAGAATTGAAAGCTAAATATCTGATGCTCCAATAGACCGCACACTCAGGACTAGCTGACTTCAGTGCTTCGAATTAACCTGATCAACGGACACCAGAAAAGTGTATAGTTTGTTCTTATTTACTTGGCTAAATGAAAACTTAACAAATATTTTTGCATTAAAGTCCACTAGCCCTGAGTGTCCGGTCTATTGAAGCGCCAGAGTATTTGGCTAACGATTCTGTCTTCAATTAAATTATTTGAATGTTTACATTGCTCTTGGTATTCTAAGGGGTCTAATTGTGTGTAAATGTAGCTCCTCTTGTGGTTACTGGAGCCCCGGGCTGGCTCCCATAAGGGCAGTAATTGTTTATTGATCATTATAAATACCACTACACAAGCTGCAAAAATGGATGGATCCATGTAAATGAATAGACACTAAAAGGCAAAGGAGGAGAGCACTGGGTGGATCTGTTATTTCAGACGGTTGCATAAAACGTACATGGCTTATCATAAATTATAAGGGATCGATAACCATTTATATTGCAAATCAGGCGATGTGCTCACCACCAAAACATGAGTAAAGTACCCATTATCCACTCATTCAAGACCTTTCCCACCTGCGCTTTGTGTGAAAGGCAGCTATTACATATCAATATCATTGAGCTCTGTAAAGAGATGACTGAAATTGTTCTAATGGTTTCACAATGTATCTGGATCCATCATTTACTCTGCCTTTTACATCTGCTCTACACCATTTCACGACCCCAAGTTTGATCAGGCCTGCTTTTTGCTAAAACACAGCTCTATTCACTAAAATGCAGAAAAATAAAAGTGTGACCATTAAAATTCTGCTTGCATGACTTTTTTTTGGTAACACTTTATCAGGTTGAGTTGATGCTGTATCTCTCCAGTTACATTTGTTTTGATGATTTAACCCTTGGGTAAAACTAGTTCAATCAGAAAGGTAAATGACCATGGTAACACCAGGGTACTCTTTTCTGCCATCAATAAACTTGTGAATCGAGTCACTATCACTTCCTCCCTCCTTTTCTTCTGAGCACTGTAACAAATTTCAGAATTCTTTCAGGAAAGTATCTTCAACACCATTGTAGCTTTACAACCCTTTCTCTTACAAACCCTAATTCTGTCTGTGACATTGTAAGACAGAGGAGGTCCACCACTTGTACATTGAACCCCATCCCCACAACCCTGCTAAAATGGTATCTCTCCACTCTCACCCCTACAATAACCAAAAATAATAAACGATTTACTTGACTTGGCACTGTTCCTGTCACAAACTTCTATCACACCTACTTTGAAGAAACTTGCATCCTAAATCCTAAAACTTAAATCTATATCCTAACACCTTTGGTCATTTCAGACCTATCTCTAATTTGCCTTTCCTTTTGAAAACACTGGAACATGTTATATTTAACTATCAAGTTCACAACAACTGGATGCAGCTCAGTTAAAACTGAACTGCAGCAAAACTAAACTTTTACTAATTAGTTCAAAAGGAACGCTGAAACTGGACCCTGTCTCTGGGGATAATATTTCATTCCACCCTCTGAGGCACACATAAAAAGCATGTGTATTGTTTTCCAATTGCGCAATAAAGGTTGTGTCTGGCCACCCCTCTCTGCCACAGATGCTGAAGAATGAGTGCATGCTTTATCACGTCTCAGCCAGACTACTGTAATGGCCTTCCATCCAGACTTTTGACCCAACGACAGATGATCCAGAGTGCTGCAGATAAAGTCCTCACCCGTACCAACAGAGACCACATCACACCCATGCTCCATAACCTCGGCTTCCCATCAGACACCGTATTGACTACAAGGTCATGTGACTCACTTTCAAAGCCCTCAATAATTCTGCCCCTGCTTACATCAGGCAGCTTCTCAACTATACCCCTGGCCATCAGTTAAGATCCTCTCACTCCAGTAGCCTTGTTGTCCCTTCCGCTTCCGTGGATGACAGGCACTCCGTGGATGACAGGGTGTTTTCCTCTGTCGCTCCCCACCTGTGGAATGCCCTCCCTGTCTCCATGAGGAATGCTGATTCATATCCCTCCTGAAAACCCATCTCTTCAAATTACCCTTAAATGTATAACAATTCACTAGAAACTGCATGTTTCCCCCGATTTCTATCTGTCTGCATGCGACTGTTAATTAACTGATGTTGATTTTTATTGGTCATTTGTAAAATATTGTTATATTTCATATAGCATATTTCTATTGTATAATATTTAATGTACAGCTCTCACTGAAACTGCTACTGTATATTTCTTTATTTTATTTTTAATATTGTATTGAAAAAGTGCCTCAAGTCTGGGAAAGGCAGTTGATAAATAAAATAAATTCATATTATTAAACATTTACTTGAGGCCTGGCGCTTTTTCTTGAGAGGTCTTTGTTATGTCCTATTAAATATGTATGTATAGTACTTAATAGCTGCTTTCTCATTTGTTTAGGCACAAGGAAACTCAGGGGTACACATCTATTCAGCTGAGATGCATCTTGTCATGAAACTTCTCTTTAAAACAAGGGACTGAAGCCAGCCTTTCATCACTCTTTCCAATGGAGACAAAAGACATAGAAGATAAGTTATTGTTCGTTATGCATTTTAACAAATGTATAATGCATAGTGTGTCACTACCACACTTATAAGGTATTGAACACAGGTGCTTAACAGATAGTGTTGTTCAGATTTTGGGTGTTTTGCGCTTGTAACTCAAGGCTGAATGCAGAAGAAAGCCAGGAGCCAGATACATCCGAGATACAGTAACTATGGCAACGTTGCGATCTGACAGCGGTGTCAGCAGCAAGGTTGAAACTTCCTTTGAGAGCAGGATGTCTCTGTTGTGGTGGGTGAATTAGCGTGGCGTGCTAAGTTGAAGCAGCAGGAATAGTAGGGAATCAAATCACGGGCATAGGGCCACGGATCATGTTGATAATTGAGACTTCTGCCAAGTTCGGGTCCTGCATTCAATTCAGTGAAGTGCAGAAGACCCAGGTCTGTCAAAGGCTCTGGAAAAATATGGCAATATGAAGACTATATATTCCAACAATAGGATGGTATGAAGGTCCTCTCAGGCACATTATGACACTAAAGGTCAAGCAACAGGAGATCAAACAGAAGGAGGCTCCAGAACAGATTCTACTTATTTGTTTGTGTGACAGCTGGCTTTGTCCAGGGTGATTCACACAGCTCGCATTTTAAACATCAATCTGTGCATTCAGCTGGATATTTAGGGACACTACTCTAGGGATATCTATGTAGATTAACGATAGCAATATTACTCTTTACAACTGCGGTGTATGACATTTCAAGACAAAGTACTAAGGACTGTTTAAGATGGATGCACACAAACAGTGGAGAACTCTTTAAAAACACTGTTAACACTGTTTAAATCATAGCTTTTATAGTATTTTGCTCCTGGATCCCTATTGTAAGGATGCAAGCTCTGCCACAGATCAAAAAAAAGAGGCATGCCTGAATAAATGTTGTCATTTTATTGCTGAAAACACTCATAGTGCAAATTCCAATAGTGCAAATTATGAAACAAATGATGAAGATAAAGCGATTAAATCAAGACAACAATTAACTGTATCATGTGGTTAAGTGGCTGGTTAGAAGTGACTACCTGCAGATACTGCAGCCTCCACTGAACCAGGGCTGTGTAGCCTTGTGCTAATCCAAGTCATGAATCACGCCAGAGGGAGAGCGTTTCTGTGACCCCAATTACAGGCAGATTAAGGGTCTCTTTCTGAGCCGGGCGGCTCACAGGATCAGAGTTTATCCTCCTTGGGGTGAAGTGGCTGGTTTACAAGCACACCCCGTGGACAGGTTATCATGCATTGCCCATAATCCATCTCTCTTAATGCCAAGTGCCAAGCAGAGTGGCAGCGGGAACCACTTTTAAGGTCAAGTATGTCTTGATGGGGGATTGAACCCTTGACATTTGGACACGGACAAAGTCAAAGACCTGCAAACGTTACAGAGGATATCTTGAAAAATTTTTCCCTTCATTTGAAGTTTAAATTTGTTTATACAGGTCTGGAGATCAGTATTCGCTTTTGTTTCCATGGGACGGTGTCCTGTCTGCCCTTGTCCTCTCTTGTGGAGCCGTGCTTGTGATAACAGAGGGGATTCCAAACTCTGAGCTGTTCTGCAGCTCTGTTGCCTTGGCAACACACTTCAGCACAAAAAAAACGGATTTTGCAGAACCCTGGGAACCCCTTTGTGTTGGTTTAGTGTTATTGTGAAAACCTTCATATGACATCTTTCCCAATGAGGACACCATGGCGGCCACTCTGATGAATGACTTATCTGCTAAAAGAGCAGGAATACTTCAAATGAATATGCAAAATGCAAAACCCTTAAGCATTGTCAGTCACCTGGTTGAAAGAATCAGCAAGGCAAATGAATAGCAGAGTGTACACTACTAAGGAATACTTATTTTCCACAAATTATCTTTACTCAAGGATGTCAGACCCACTGCCTCCCTCCCTGTGCCACTTTTGAATTGTCCTGGCTGCTCTTTGAGCTGCACAACCTCCCCATTACGCACTCACGTTTTTCCTCTGTTCATTTTAGGATTTGTTTGCGTGACGAATATGCTAATTTGATACTTCATACTTATATTTAGTAGACATGCAAAAAATAGTCTAAAGAGACAGAGTGAGAGAGACGGCTGAAGACTGGCAGTTGGCTGACTTGCATTTAGCACTCGCATGCCAATAAACTCAACATGAGGGTACATTTGAAGTCAGATGCTGATGTTATATTTAAATACATTGGAGAACATAGGCAGTCGTGCAGAATGTTAGGCATACTACTGTTAGTGTGAAATGGAACTGCAACCAAATTTGTCATCTTAACTTGCACTTGCCATATAACATATAGCATATGCGCAGGTAGTGGACCAAAAAATGGAAACACAGCAGTGTTCGAACAGTGAAGGGTTCTGGAGGTTCCGTAATGGTGTGGGACACATTTTCTTGGTGCATGGTTTGGGTGTGTGTGTGTGTGTGTGTGTGTGTGTGTATGTTTGTGTGTATGTGCATATTATATATAGATTCAGGGAGGATGTTTATACACTAAGGCTAAATTTATTCTTCAAGGCCTGAAACCTTCGGAATGACATCATGGGCAGGTTCTGGGTCAGCAGCCTAAAGTTAAAGATCAAATGCAGAGGCCAATCTCCTTCTTCATTGAAAGTTCTCAAGATCTTTTTATATAGTATGTGCACTGATTGCGGAGGTTTGCAAGACTCCCCATTTGCTTCCCACTGTCTGAAGCATAAAAATGACAAAATTGACCCTGATTTAATACGCAGACACTTGAAGTATAAAAAAAACCTGACACCGGAAACTGAAATAGCAACTGAAAAGTCACTAAGCGTCTGTCTAGTAGTTTTGCTGGAAGGTGTTTTTTATTTTGTTTATTTTATGTTATTGTTTTTGGCCAGAACCCCTGAGGGGGATGGCTGAAGAACTTTTGTTTATTTTTACTTCTGTACACTCTCTCTTTCCTTCTCTCTCCCTGTGGGAGAGTAAATAAAAATACGGTCCACAGACTGATAACTCCATTCCCTGCATCCAGTTGTTCTGTTCCTCCCCTAGTTTTGTCACACAGCCTGTGACACCTAGATGTGGTAAAAAACTGTATTTGTATGTGTACGAGTGCTGTAAAATGTTGTACTGCAGTGCAATGCTTCATCCTATAATTGAATCAATTACAGAAATGTAATCATTTGCCATATAGCACATTACAGAAAATGAAAGCATTAGTTGCCTGAGAACTTATCTGACTGATTAAGTCCTGGGATGTGAATATGGGACATTCATTCTTCATGGCATCCATAAGCTATTTTGCGACATAATATGGCTAAATCACATTAAAAATCTCTCATTAAGGACAAGTAATTATGGGGAGGAAAGGGCATAGTTTGGGAAGCCCTGCAGCCCCAGTGACTGGCCTGTTCCTTGATTTAGCCATCGGCGTATGGCGTTTCCTTCTAGCTTTGCACCAGTGGGCTTCCACGGATAAAATACAGGGGTATGTTTTCATCTGGCGGCAAAGAGTGTAGCGGCCTTACCGCTACCCCCCTCAACTGCCGGCTGTTCTATGCAGTGAAGGAATTATAGCTCACTATAAGCTCCCCATGACTCTGGGCATCCAATTTAATCCCAATTTAAGAGTGGAGGATCAAAACCCTAACTCACCGCTCTTGTGACGTGATAAAGCATCCTAGGGCCTCCTCAATTGCTCTTGGTGTAGAATTTGCAGCAGGCCTAATTAGTCATTCAATCAAGGTGTGGCGGCAATTCCACAAACTCCCAGCTGACCCATAAACCATGGACTATAGGCTCCACCTGGGAAACAAACAAACATTTAAAATAAAAAATAAACTATTATTGCATTGAATGTGTACATTTGAACTATATCGTTATAATAATTATAATGTAATATCACAATCTAATAATAATACTATTAATATTGTTATTATTAGTCTTTTAGATACTTATAAATAATGCAGACTTTGGGGGGGGGTATGCTGTACAGGGAGTTTGAACATGTATGGGGCTGCTGGGGAATTTGATTCTGGGAAACATCACATCAGGAATTTCTGGTGAAAGCAGTAGAGGTTAAGCACAATTAGAAGTCCAGCCAAATGTATCTGTTCCCTGCCTTGGAACAATGAACAATGAACAATCAATGCAGCAAATTACAGGAACAAACAACTAAATGGTTGAACACTTACTTTGGGCCTCAGCCTGATTCATAAAAGCTTTAACGATCGATATGGAGCAGGATTTAGTTTAGCAGGTTGACATCCTCTAGTATTTCAGTCCCCAGCACCGGGAGTCCATCTGTCCCTCACATTATACCTTTTCCTTCTCCATCCTTTCTTGAAAATATCTAAATTATTATTAGCATAGATATAATAATTAATGGCACAGAATTATATGTGCATAAATGAAAAGGTAGTCTACCCCTTTTAACTGTTACTCATACACTTTTCAGGGAGTTGTTTCTCTGCCAGTTGCAGAAAAACAACTACCATTATTATTTCATGGATGGAGACAAATTATTATTGTACTATGTGTTTGTTGTTCTGTGATGTTTTAATGTTTTCCTGCCCAGGGACTGCAGATGGAAATGAGCGGTACAGCTAACTTTGGTATAGCTAATGAGTTTTCCATGCCTGGTACCTGCTAACTAAATAATGAATATATCTACTTAGCAAGCCAGTTGTCTTTCATAACCAAACTTTGCAACTAATATTAGTTAGCCACTGCTCTGGCCCTATGCATAATGGAATATTATGTGCTTAATCGTGGGCCACACCTTTGTAGTAGCTTCTGTTTTGCAGATACTTTCTGTCCTCATTTATGTAGGTGTTTCCATTATTTTGTTCACTACTTGTACATTATGACTGGACATTCTAGTTTGGGGAAAAATAAAAAATAGGGGATAAAAATTGGTTTAATAAAAGTTCTCTGTATGTGGATTATAGAAGGTATCACTTCCCCCTAACCACCGATTTCCCACAAGTTCTGGCCAAGCATTCACTTGTCAACCATAGGCTAATCAAGGAAGCTAACCCCCAGAGTTAAGCACTGAATAACAATTTATTGTTTGGAGAAGGATAGATTGTATATTTACTCTGTATTGTGGCTTGTTTTTGCTTGCGGCTGGAGATGAAAGAGACCAAAAAATAGTTATGTGTGTACTATTGCAGAAAGATTGTAACCACACTGCCAAAACTTCATTCCCCGTCCTCATAAAATAAGCCATTTCTGTGCCCCTTCAATATAATAGCACCCTCTTCCTTCTTCACAAATAAACAGCTGTTCCAAAAGAGGATTGTGGCATACAGTGGGGTCCAAAAGTCTGAGTCCCCAACCAAAATGTGGTATTTGTTATTCACGAATGTCATAAAACACTGATAGAAATTAAAAATATGTTTGTTTGAGAAAGGATGGTATAAAATTGAAATATCTATAAATATTTTGTTTGCAGACCATTGCCTTTAATTTCCTCAAAATGTTGTGTATGGATGTCCCTAATGTACAGTATGCTATAAATGTCTGTAAGTAAAACATTTTAAAACTAAGATAAGAAATAATTATGCACTAAGCCACAAAAAGACATGAATGATTTAACCTAAAATCAAATGTATTCCTTTATTTATATGTTTATTTATATTATAAAACCACCAATGTTTTCATGTACATATCTGCCTGTTTTGGAGGTCTGAATTGTCATTGTCTTGTCTAATAGTTTTTTCATTGTTGGCTGTTGCCATGTAAATCAAATTAAAAAAGAATAAAGAAAAAAACAAGAAAAAATTAATAAATGTTGTGACACCTTATTTTTCATTTCAGTTTTAATACATGGACACTCCTAATACACAGAGTGAGTTGTTTTGGTCTTCTAACAATTAATGCCAGATATTGGCGTAATTAATATGGTCCTCTATGTGTTCTTGTTGCTACTGCAGGTGCTTTAATCTTGAAAAAGGACACTTCCTCTGCAAGCTGTTTTAAATTATGTCAGCAGAGCTTAGTGAAGTAATTAGAGGTCAAATTGTTCTTCTGAGTAAAGATTTTGTGTTAGTTTTTAAAGTCTATCACTGTTGCATTGACGGGGTAGCCAAAATAAAACCATGACATATTTACCAAACACAAAGTTTGGATCCAGACATTTGACAGTAGCTGTTTACCCAATAACCCAAACCAGAAGCTGTTTACCCAATAAGGGTATGGCCGTTTGATTTCATGGCCTTGCCAGTGAACGGTGAGGTTAGTAGGGTGTACAGGACAGGACAAGAGGAATAATGGAAGAAAACAGAACATTTTAACTAAAGAGGAAGCTACAAACTTAAATTAAATCATAAACTCAAGCCGAGAGAGAGAGTGTGCCATCCAAAAAGATTTTGGCTGAGCAATAAACACCAGGGGCCTCATTTATAAAAAAGTTGCGTAGAAACCATCCTACATTTGATCTAAGATCATTTCTGAACATGTGCATACGCCACTCCCCCAGATGTGAAATCTCTAAATCACAAATGATCTTGAAATTGTGCGTAGCTGAATGGTTTTAGATCTCTTAGCGAGGCCAAAATCGAGGTCCTGTTGGCGGAGGTGCAGATATCTTCGAGAAGTGACAATGCTGCCATTCTTCCTCTTGCAGACATTTTATAGCCTATAGATTGACTGAAATGTTGTACACCTGTGGAACCATAATATGTATATTAATTAAATGTTCTTCAAGGATGTGTCAATTATGCTAATATGGGTAGTTTTGGAAAACCAATGTGTGTTTTTGTTTTGTTTTCCACAAGTAGCCTAGCTTATGTTTTAATGTATTAATAACTTTATTGTGCAAACCATTATGTATAGCCTAAGCAATGTGTTCAATCTGGTAATACAACTACAACAGCATCTACTACTACTACTACTACTACTACTACTACTACTATAATAATAATAATAATAATAATAATGAGGAAACAATTAGGCAGCAGACGACATGTCGAATACGAATGCATTTGACATTACATTTACATTTTAAGCATTTAGCAGATGTTCTTATCCAGAGTGACTTCCTAAATACATGGTAGGAACAATCATAGTTCGCGCAAGAGATCAGTGCAGTAATACAGTGATAGACATCATTGTAGGCAGCTGCGTACCATACCTGTAACACTGGCAAGGAAAAGTTAGTAATATATATATTTTTTTATGGAGTAAGCAGGGGTATAGTGTTGAGCAAGTAGGCAGTGGTGATGACAATTAGCTAGATGTACAGAATTCAGTGGTAGTGGAGTTTGAAAAGGTGGGTTTTGAGTCTCTTGTAGAAGATCGCAGGTGATTCCGCGGTCCTGACCGATTGCGGAAGGTTGTTCCACCAGCGAGGGGTCATGACAGAGAAGAGACGAGATCGCGAATACCTGCAGTACTCCAACATTGGCACAAGGAAACGTGCGTACGCCAAGTTGGAACCTGACGTGGAGCTAAGTATTTTTCCACGTCAAAGACCGTTTTTATAAATCTGAACTTTGGTGTGGATTTGAGCGTACGCACGTTCTAAGATCAAATCTGTGCATAAGCATGTTTTATAAATGAGGCCCCTGGACTCAATCTACAGTAGCTAATCAAGCCACCAGTATAGCTGCTGGACTGCAGCAATGTCACAGGTGGGGATCCTGGGTACTTCTACAGTTCTACTAGAGTCACATGTTTTAACTCACCTTTAAAATAATAGCCAGTGTGAGGAGCATATACAGGTATATGTTATTTAGGACAGGTTATCCGTTCAAGCAGAACAGAGCGTTAAATGAAGGGGTGAGGTCATTAATCGAATTCATTGTTACTCAAACATGAAAGTGGCAGCGTCACAAAACAACGTGCTCTTAATGCTCGTTTGTTGCATTTTTAGCACAGGACCAGCATGATCCATAGGCTGTCTTTCTGCCAGGACTAACTAAAAGGGGTGATCTCCCCTCACTGTGAGTTTCAAGAGCGCAGCATAGTACTGGAATAGCTTCAAATAAACCACAACAAGTTATTTAATGGATCGACATTTAACAGTTAACATCTGCTTTTCCCCCATGCGTGTGTGATCACCTCTCCTGCAATCACCTTTCCACCAGCCTTGATAAACCACGCTAGGTGGCATTTGTCATGTATTTGTTAGCATACACTCCTCTGAATATTTAGCACTTAAAATAGACATGGAGACATTTCCATGGTAGACTGCTTCTAAGATGGCGCCAAAACATACCTGCTGTTATCGTGTATGACCGCAAAACTTTACTGGACATCAGATCCAGCCCAGACTGCAGTTTTTGGAAGCCAGAGGACAACTTTCTCCATACACCCCCGACCCCCTTACTCCACCTGGGCTTGGCCGCCGCCAATGTATTAGGGAGCCGGGTAGGGGAAGTGGTGTTTTTGTGAGGCTGAGGAGGCGCTCTACTTGTCCCCCACTCCTGAGCATTCTCCTGGCCACCGTACAGTCGCTCGACAACAAAGTTGATGAACTGAAATGCTGCATAGGCTCCCAACGCAATCTAAAAGATTGCTGTGTCTTTTGTCTATGGAGACCTGCTTAAGCCCTAATACTATTGATGCAGCTATTCAACTCGAGGGTTTTACAGTGCACCGAATGGACAGAACTGCAGATACCACTGGGAAAAGCAAAAGTGGCGGCATGTGTTTTCTAGTTAACAGCTCTTGGTGCACTGATGTGTACGTTATCTCTAGAACCTGCTTACCCAACCTAGAATGTCTGACGATAAAATGCAGACCCTTTTATTCACCAAGTGAGTTCAGTTCTGTTGTCATGAGCGCTGTTTGAGCACAGCCACAAGCTAATGCTATGAACGCACTTAACAAACTTTGTGGAATTATCGACAAACAGGAAAATGCACACCCAGATGCTATTGTTATTGTACCGGGGGACTTTAATCATTGTAACCTAAAAAAAGTGTTGCCCAAGTACTTCCAGCATGTATCCTGCCCCACCAGGGGAGAAAAAGTGCTGGATCATTGCTTACACCTCTATCAAGGGGGCATATCAATCACTGCTAAGGCCACACTTCGGCAAATCAGATCATGCCCCTGTACTCTTAAGGCCTCGGTATACTTAAAACGAAATTGAATTTGGCGTGTTTGCACACGCTGTCGAACTGCTGTCGAATACGGTGTTGTGAGCAAATATCAGTATACTCGCTGCGATGTGAGGTCTGTTAATTTAATGATGCTCCACGCCAGATGGGGGAGTTTGCTAGTTGCTAGACTACGGAACTGGAAATCTAAATACCAACAGTGAAATCCACAACAAAGCAAACATCAGCAATGGCTGCGGTGAAGGAACAGAAAATTATATAGGAGGAAGAAGATGATTTAGAAGTGGCCCTGGTCTACCTTCTTTTACAGCAAAAAAATGAAAGAAGGAAAAGGAAAAGGGTACGTTCGCCCCCTAAACAAGGAGACCGGATGGAGAGTTTGCTCTTTTCGTTCAACAGTTGAGGAGGTGAACAGCTGGACAAACATGACAATAACAAGATGTAAAGCGGAAACATTCGTAACGCAACCAATCACATGACATTGTTGACCAATTGCACCATGTTCAATTCTGTGTTGACTCCTGCATCCTGACAAAGATTGTGCGTTCTTATCCTAATCAAAAACCTTGGATGAACCGTGACATTCGCTACAAGCTTAAGGCTCAGACTACCGCTTTTAAATCTGGCGACATAGATTTGTATAGGAAATCGAGGTACCTATATGTTTGAATGTTATTTGTGGACTACAGTTCTGCTTTTAATACAATCGTTCCCCCCAAACTTGCTGTGAAGCTCAGAGCCTTGCATCTTTGCAACTCCGTATGTAATTGGATTCTCAATTTTCTAACTGGCAGGGCACAAATGGTTAAAGTCGGTAATGCTCTCTCGTCCACAACCATTCTCAACACAGGTGCTCCTCAGGGCTGTGTGCTCAGCCCACTACTCTACTGGTTGTGTGGTGCCAGAATAACAACTTAGCTTTTAATGTCAGCAAAACCAAGGAACTCATTGTTGACTTTAGGAGGAACAGGGCAGGTCACACTCCTATCACCATCGAGGGGGCAGCTGTGGAGGTTGTGAACAGCTTCACATTTCTGGACGTTAAAATCTCTGACGACTTGACGATTGGTCCCACAACACTGAATCCAACATCTCAAAAGCTCAACAGCACCTTTAATTTCTCAGATGCCTAAAGAAATTCGGTCTGTGCGACACTTGTCAGTGTTCTGACAAGCTGCATCACTGTCTGGTATGGCCAGTCCAGCGTGCAGGACCGCCCAGACTTCCAAAAAATTGTCAGAACCGCACAAAAAATCATCGGCAAAAATCTCCCATCCATTAAAAGTATTTACATCAGCCACTGTAGCAGCAGCCCTCAACATAATCAAAGGCCCCACTCACCCAGTACACGAACTGTTCTTACCCCTGCCATCAGGGAAGGGGTACCGCAGTATCAAGACTTGGACCACTAGGTTCAAGGACAGTTTTTTCCGCCAGGCTGTTCACATACTAAATGGGCATTGAAATGTCTGCACCTATGGTAGGCCTGCTTTAAATCATCCCAACGTGCTGTTGTGTCTACTTGTGTGTCTTACTATGCTGACGTTACATGTTGTGTAACATGAGTAATGTTATGTTGTTGTGTTCTCTACATGTTATATTGTTGCACTGCTGCTGCCATGTCTATGTCGATGTCACTTATACGAGATGAATAAGCATTTCATTGTTTAATAACTTCTGCTTTTAAACATATGACAAATAAACTTAAACTTGAACTTGAACTTAAGGCTAACCCATAAAAACAGCAGCCCCAATGTTTTTTAGGTTTTTTTACATACAGACTAGTGTCTGTGTGATGGCAGTAAATAGGCTTAGGGGCTTTATTCTGTAAGATGACAGTTTTGCAGGTATTAGATCCCCTATAAACGTTTCCTGAATCTGGCTCTGTAAATAAGACATTTTCTCCCACTACTTTAAAACGCCACTCAACTGTATAACTGCAAATCCATTTCACTGCATACTGTATGATTACATTTTGAATTTTTTGGGGGTTTCAACCCCAATTTCATCAATTCTACTCAGGTTGGTATACCTGAGCAGAATTTATAGAATTCGCTATACTATTAAGTGTAGTTTACATTGCAGCTGGCACAAGTAAGAAGTTATTTTCTGTAAATTCTAAATGCAATTAGAGTCTTCATTCATTGGGTGGGAAGCATCAACATGCATGATTTATGCCTCCCCAATGTGATTGTTACAGAGTGCTGTGGAATATGCAAGATGAATAATTAATTAGAATGTTGTTATATTTATACTTTTAGGAAAATTACAGTTCTGCTAAAAAAAAATTTATTTAATTATTAATTATTTAAAAAGTTATTATTCTAATCAAATTAAACATGTTTTTGTAGGTTTCAGCTCTTCTATACAAAGAATATATCTTATTCCTGACCTTACATCTGCATTCTGCTCCCTGAATTAAATTTGCCACCATAATTTACAGTCTTAAACCGGACATTTAATATAGGATTTTTTTATGCCTGCTTGGTAAACTCCTGCTACTTGATATTATTTGTCATTCATTGAATGTTTCACAGCCATATATATTTAATGAGAGACATATTGACAGCCCAAAGAGCAATACCCCATTCAAATATGACATTCTTTTTCTAATATTTGCTTACTCCAAATTTCACATACAATTACAAACAGCATTCAAAGTAACACCTGATATGCAGTATGTCTGGTCTGAACACATATTCAAATTTGATCACATTTTTTCATTTACGGCACAAATGTTAGCATGCCATTTTATAAGGACTGTGCTATTCTGAATAAATGGGGCTGATTTAAATGACTTAGCAGCCAGAACACAGTTGCAGCTGGAATTCGCCTCAATTGTAACACCTGTTCAAGCTAATGTTAAGGGAAAACTGTTCAGTAAACTGTAATTGTTTTTGAATTGACAGATGGGTGATTAAACTGTGCCAAGAAATCTCAGTGACTGACAGCCAGCTCTAGTGTTTTATGCCAGAAAGTGTTTTGGGAGGAAAGTGTTGTTTTGATTTCTTTTGTTATATTTGAAATTGGATTCACAGCTCCTTGAAAACTGTATTCTTTGACAATTGAATATGCAAAAATGTTTGATAAATGAAACGCTAGTTAGGGTCAACCTTTCCAAATTCCAAAGGTATTCTTTCTTCAGCCACACAGCAAGGGTTTCAACGTTGCCGACCGTTTACTGTGGTGAAGGTTAACATCAACAACAACTTCACCCTCCTCACCCCCTCCTTCTACCAATAGAATAGATTACAATAACGTCCATTGTACCATTATACAATATCCATCTGTTGAGTAATGGTCATAGTATTTAAGCCTGCTTATGCTTCAGTGCAATGACTTTGGTGGAGATTTCAGTTTGTTTCAGGCTCTTTGTGTCACTTGAATGAAGTCTTGGGGTGGCTCAGAAGTGAGCTGACATCAGGGGGCGGAAACATGAAGTACAGTACCTAAGATATAAATCCCACGTAACAGGAAAGCAGGCGAAAGAAAGAAAATGCCCATCTCCACAATGTGGTGCACATCTCCAGGAAAGAGGCAGCTCAAACCACAAACTGCCTCAGTGGCCATTGTCCAAGGTTAATATTGCATTAGATCCAGTTAATATTGTGCCCTGGTTCAGGCACGACAGGCATCAAGTGCTTTTTTCTTCATATTTACAACACATCAAAATCAGCAGCAGTCTATAAAGACAAGTGCTCCTCGTGTTAGGTCAGCTTTCTAAATTGGGCTCACAGTGGCTCGTTCAGTCTCACAGTGCAATCAGAGGGATAGGTGTCTATACACACCAGTCTCATGTTCTTCAGAAACTCTGTTCCAAACCAGTTGTTTTCAAGGTACTTGTAGGCCGTGGATTCGTCACAAACGTGTCAATTTGCTTTATGTTGCTGTGTTCTCTACATGTTATATTGTTGCACTGCTGCTGCCATGTCTATGTCGATGTCACTTATACGAGATGAATACGCATTTCATTGTTTAATAAACTAGTGTCTGTGTGATGGCAGTAAATAGGCTTAGGGCTTTATTCTGTAAGATGACAGTTTTGCAGGTATTAGATCCCCTATAAACGTTTCCTGAATCTGGCTCTGTAAATAAGACATTTTCTCCCCACTACTTTAAAACGCCACTCAACTGTATAACTGCAAATCCATTTCACTGCATACTGTATGATTATCATTTTGATTTTGGGGGTTTCAACCCAATTTCATCAATTCTACTCAGGTTGGTATACCTGAGCAGAATTTATAGAATTCCTGTAGTTTACATTGCAGCTGGCACAAGTAAGAAGTTATTTTCTGTATGACAACATTCTAAATGCAATTAGAGTCTTCATTCATTGGGTGGGAAGCATCAACATGCATGATTTATGCCTCCCCAATGTGATTGTTACAGAGTGCTGTGGAACATGCAAGATGAAGAATTAATTAGAATGTTGTTATATTTATACTTTTAGGAAAATTACAGTTCTGCAATATATCTTATTCCTGACCTTAATCTGCATTCTGCTCCTGAATTAAATTTGCCTACGTCCTCTGACATTTAATATAGGTTTTTTTATGCCTGCTTGCCCAACCCCTGGGGACACCACAATATATATTTAATGAGAGACATATTGACAGGCCGTATAGAGCAATACCAATGAGCATTCAAATATGACATTCTTTTTCTAATATTTGCTTACTCTAAACAAATCATTCACATACAATTACAAACAGCATTCAAAGTAGCAACTGATATGCAGTATGTCTGGTCTGAACACATATTCAAATTTACATATCACATTTTTTCATTGAATATTTTCACAAATGTTAGCATGCTCCTTTTTTATAAGGACTGTGCTATTCTGAATAAATGACGAAAATGGCCTGATTTAAATGACTTAGCAGCCAGAACACAGTTGCAGCTGGAATTCGCCTCAATTGTAACACCTGTTCAAGCTAATGGTAAGGGAAAACTGTTCAGTAAACTGTAATTGTTTTGCAATGAATTGACAGATGGGTGATTAAACCTTTTGCCACATGAAATCTCAGTGACTGACAGCCAGCTCTAGAAGGCGTGTCATTTATGCCAGGAAAGTGTTGTTTTGATTTCTTTAAATGTTATATTTGCCAGTTGATTTATTCACAGCTCCTTGAAAACTGTATTCTTTGACAATTGAATATGCAAAAATGTTTGATAAATGAAACGCTAGTTAGGGTCAACCTTTCAAAATTCCAAAGGTATTCTTTCTTCAGCCACACAGCAAGGGTTTCAACGTTGCCGACCGTTTACTGTGGTGAAGGTTAACATCAACAACAACTTCACCCTCCTCACCCCCTCCTTCTACCAATAGAATAGATGCCCACCCCCAAAGAGTACAATAACGTCCATTGTACCATTATACAATATCCATCTGTTGAGTAATGGTCATAGTATTTAAGCCTGCTTATGCTTCAGTGCAATGACTTTGGTACAGGAGATTTCAGTTTGTTTCGTTACCAAAACACCACGTTCCAGGCTCTTTGTGTCACTTGAATGAAGTCTTGGGGTGGCTCAGAAGTGAGCTGACATCAGGGGGCAGAAACATGAAGTACAGTACCTAAGATATAAATCCCACGTAACAGGGAAAGCAGGCGAAAGAAAGAAAATGCCCATCTCCACAATGTGGTGCACATCTCCAGGAAAGAGGCAGCTCAAACCACAAACTGCCTCAGTGGCCATTGTCCAAGGTTAATATTGCATTATCCACGATCCAGTTAATATTGTGCCCTGGTTCAGGCACGACAGGCATCAAGTGCTTTTTCTTCATATTTACAACACATCAAAATCAGCAGCAGTCTATAAAGACAAGTGCTCATCGTGTTAGGTCAGCTTTCTAAATTGGGCTCACAGTGGCTCGTTCAGTCTCACAGTGCAATCAGAGGGATAGGTGTCTATACACACCAGTCTCATGTTCTTCAGAAACTCTGTTCCAAACCAGTTGTTTTCAAGGTACTTGTAGGCCGTGGATTCGTCACAAATGTGTCAATTTGCTTTATGTTGCTGTGTTAAGACAGTTTGGGAGAATGACCGCCAACATACTTGTCCAAATTGGGAATACACCACATCCAGGACTAGTTTTTTAGCTGTATTTGGTTTCAGTCAAATTCATACCATGATGAACACAAATTGCATGTGGGTTTTCCTGCTGTCCGAGTGGCTGTCTGCTGCTGTGTTTTGGTTGTTGAATATTATAACCTAAGGATAAGAAGTAGTAGTCACAGCCATGGCAATATTTTAGAGTGAAAGAGGGGGATTCCAGTAAAGCGATGGGATAATTGGACTACTTATGTCACAAATAAACCTTTAATGGCATACTTGTTTCCAGGTTTAGCACTCACTTATTCAAAACCAGATTGACATCAAGAGTGCATGGTAAATCTTGCTTTATTCAAAACATTGAGCAATATATAATTATGTATAAAATGCTGAATAGCTAGATAGCTAACTTGCAGCCAGCCTTCTTGTATGCAGTGCATTCACAAAGTATTCAGACCCACTTTTTCAACATTTTGTTAGGTTACAGCCTTATTCTAAAATGGATTTTTTTAAATGTCTTCATCAATCTACACACAATACCACAGACCAGAGAATCTTTTTCCTGATGCTCTCAGAGTCCTTTAAGTACTGTTTGGCAAACTCCAAGCAGGCTGTCAATGCTTTAGCAATGTTTGTATACCCTTTCCCAGATCTATGCCTCAACACAATTCTATCTTGGAGGTCTATGGAGCGTTCCTAGGACTTCATGGAAAATGTGGAAATGAATGAATACTTTCCAAATGCACTGTATAATATCAGCTAGACAGATCGATAGTTTGCTAGCTTACAGCAAGCATTATATGTTACATGGCAGTTAGCCAGATATTAAAAATTTTCTAAACAGGAAGCTATTCCTATAGCCTACTGTTAGTGTTATTGTTAATTAGTCTTCTTTTGCAATAAATGCTTTGATTATTTTTGGGCGAAACCCCAAAAATGTGGAATCAGTACATCCCTAGTCCAAATACCTGTCTGCCTTAATCCCCAATTATTAAGGCAGACAGAGCTATCAGAGTTTGCTGGAGCGAGAGGCAGCTGAGATGTAAAAGGGCTTGTCCTGCATTGAATTAAAGACTAAAAAACGCCAGCACAGAGAAATACTGAGAGAAACTCATTTGCACAAAGTGTGAAAGGTGTGACATTTAAATTCCTCCTAAAAAGGCAAGAAAATTAATGTTTTTTGATGACATCTCTAGTTGTGGGGGACAGAAACCACCTTTTGGAAACACAAAACCTCTCTAGAAGAGACTAATTCCAGTAAAGTGTTTGTTTTATTGTTTGGGTACCCAGACTGTCTTTTCGTATTGTCAGAATTACATACTAAATTGAAAAAGGCTCTATGGTGGGGGGGTGATTACTTTATTGTGTTGATTGTTGGGGCTTCGCACGTTTCCATGGAAACCAGATTGATTTGAAGAGCATTGGTCCTGTTGTGTTTGTAGAGTGTGGTAATGTTAAGAAATGGTACTTCTGAATAATTCATTTGTTGTTGAAAAATTATTATATAAATGTATTTTCTAATGCTCTACCCTCTCCTAATTTGCTGGCACAGTGAGCGAGAAATGGTGTTTTAGAAAAGTAATTTAGGCTAATAATGTACCTGTGTTTATATATATATTTTATCCCTACTTTATTTCAATTTTGAGTGTCCAATTTGTGTGTGTTTGCAATTGCAACCTCCTCTGTCAATTTGAGAGAGCAGAGACAAATACGTGCTCTCTCCTGAAACACGTGATATCAGGTTTCTGCTTCTTCTCACTCTGCAGCAGTCAAGCTCACACAGACATTGAGTCAGAGGAGGAAACTTAATTTATAACTGTGTTTTTGTAGGGAAACTATCACCAAATATGCACAAATCCTTTTTGTAATGTGATGTTTCAAAAATGGGCAGCTCTTTTTAATTAGATTACAATCTTTCTGTTTTAATGTGGATTTTGATTCCATTCAGTGCTTATTTTGGACCCAGCCTTGACGGGACATCTTAAAGAATTCTAACTGAGCAAAGACACCTCTGAGCACAGGAAAACAGAGCACATGTCTTAATATTTTTATGAATATTACTCAAATATGATTTTATATGAATTAAAAAGTATATTTTGGCCTGCTGGAAGATGTGCCTAAGCACTGCAGTAACATACTCTAAAGTCTGGGATAGAATCCAGGTGAATAGCTTTTCCCCGTTCCCTGTAGCTTGTATACTTCATGTGATTGAGTCGCCTACACATTCATCAGTGTGTTATATTTCTTCATAAAAAACATCACTTAACATATGAATCATGCAGACAGTGGATATGTATTTGCACCTCAAACTGAGTTTTAACAGAGATCAGATTGCCAGAAATTGATTATAGAGAGGCTATCAAGTTTGATTTCTTTGGCAATGGTTAGGGCTTGTAGAAATTCTGGACTGTTTTTGTAAAAAGTAGTTCCCTCCTTCCAGCCCTCCTCCATCCCAAACATGATTCTTATCCTGGTCTCTATTCTGCCTCTTCTGCACCTTTTTCCCACTGCCAACTTCGAATCCTGCACCCCCCACTCCCAACTTGCTACCCTGCACCCGCCTCTACCTTTTCCACTGATGACAGTTTTCTTTTAGTGTGCTCAGTTATTTTCTTTTCCATTTTGTTTTATGTTTTAACAACCGCCATTCACTTTCTGCTTTTCCTGGGTCAATGGTGGTTGCATTGTCCTTTCTAAACTCCACCAACTTCATTCATCTCTGAGACCGATGGCGTGGCCCTTACTGCAGGTCTATAAGCCTAATGTATCATAAGGATCATATACGCCAGTTTCCCCAGAGTCTGGATGGGGGCCTTGGAAGAGGTTGAGTGGACCTAAACCAGGGGTGTCAAACTCATTCCATCGTGGGCCGAGTGTATGCAGGTTTTTGTTGCAACCAGTGCACAACACCAGGTGATTTCAATTAGTTCCCCTCCTTGGTTGAAGAATGAAGCTAATTAGTGAAGTCACCTGGTGTAGTGCACTGGTTGCAACAAAAACCTGCATACACTCGGCCCACGATGGAATGAGTTTGACACCCCTGACCTAAACCATGCCAGGAAAATGCACCCCATAACAGAGCCACCAGAACCCTTCACCATGGGAAACAAGCAATCAGGCCTGTAGGCTTCTTTTGACGTGTGCTACCTAAGCACTTGTCTGCTTGTTGAGAACAGGGTGAAGGATGACTCATCTGATGATATGACGTGTTCCATTACTCAGTAGACCACTGCCTGTGTTCTTTGCTCCACTTTACTTGCAAACATGCATTTTTAGGTGTAATAAGGGGTTTATGCACTGCATATTTGCAGTCAAACTGATTCAGAGTTGCCTGTTTGCTTTGACTTGCATCTCAAACCAATGCATGGACATCACAGTTGAGAAGTACGCACTTTCGACCACAGTTGCCTCTAGTGCCTCTATGGAAGTCTTTCCCTCAGACTTCCATACCAACATCACCTTAGCCATTGTTCCTCATGAAACATCAGCAAGTTGAGCAGTCTTCATCACTGAAGCTCCTGCCAAATGTGCCCCAATAATCACTTTCAAAGTCACTGAGATCTCTTCTAGCCATGGTAGGCAAAATAATGGGCAACTGGGCCTGTCCAGCATTTTTATACATGACCCTAAGCATGATGGGATGTTAATTGCTTTACTAACTCAGGACCCACAACTGTGTGGAAGCACATGCTTTCTTTTTTTAATATAATTCTTTTTTTTATTGATTTTTTATTTTCACATTTAACACAAAATATACAATACATTCCATCATACTTGCCAACTGTGCACATCACCAAAGTAAAAAATAAATAAGTAAATACAGATTAAATCAAATAAAAAACAAATACAAGAAAAAAAAAAAAAAAGACAAACATGGAACATTTAAGGATATAGTCAAATACACTCAAACTCCCAGTCAACCAACACTCATAAGTCACTCCCGCACCCAGCACGCCTGCATCTGTCCGTACACACTTTATACTTTGTTGATTATTTTATTCCACACACTATCAAATTGATCACATTTATTTTTGTCCGCTGCTAGCGATTTTTCCATATTAAAGTAAAATGCCATTGAGATCTTCCACTGTTCCATCGTTGGCGATGTTGGGTCTTTCCATTTCTTTAAGATTAGTTTCTTTATAATCAATGATGACAATAGTATGACCCAGGCATTTGGATATCTTAAGTTCTCCGTATTTTGGAATATGCATATGTTAGGTGTAAAAGTTATGGAAACTTTAAGTGTTTCAGATAGCCATTTCTCAACCTGCCTCCAAAGTTGTTGGACTACTTTGCATTCCCAAAAGGAGTGTATAAGTGAATTGCTCTTTTTATTACACTTCACACAGATATCTGATACATTTGAATCAAATGTTTTAATCCGATCTCGTGTGTAATACATTCTCATAATTAATTTATATTGGATTAATCTTACATTTTCATTTATTGTAATCTCATTAGTGATATTTAAACAGTTTTTCAATTTTTCATCCGTATCCTTAACTTTTAAGTCTTGATTCCGTTTACTGTATATTTTAGTCAGTTTATTGTCGCTGGTTTTTGATTTGACCAATATTTTATACGTTTTCCCTATGAGTTTTCTTCCATCAGAGTCAAAAAGCACTTCTTCTATTTCACTGCTGCTGCTTGGATATTCCAAATCGCAATCTTTAAGTTTCCAACTTTTAAGTTGTAGATATTTCTATTGTTCAGCGTCAGTTAAATAGTAAGCCTCTTTGATTTCGGGGAAGGTCATACAATATTTTCTTTTAATATATCTGCTATGTAGTTTATTTTATCCGTCCTCCATTTCCCATGCTGTTGGTTTATGTTGAATAGTTAACCAATGATTATTCCATAATTTTGTAGTTTTTGGAATAAGGAAGCGCATGCTTTCAATGTACTTTGTATCCCTCATTTACTCAAGTGTTTCCTTTATTTTGGCAGTTACCTGTATATACAGTGAATAATAACAAATAAAAACAGACATGTAAAGAACGTAAAGGCTTTTGGAGTTAAGTTTTGCTTATGCATGGCACATTTCACTCTTTGTTACATTGTTACAAAGGCATGCATCCCTATTGAACATCTACAAAAGAGCACAAAGAGCAAGGAACTGAGGCAGATACTACAAACGTTTTTGCATCGAGACACCATGTTGAATTATTCATGTAGAATCACCATACTGTTATTCAGATGCTGTGTTGTGGACATTCTAGTTTGAACAGCACTTGTCTTAAGCATAACAAAAGTTGTGCTTTGAAAATACATTACTGTTATTTATGTGCTTAAACACCCTTTTCCAGGATTAAGCACACATCGTTTTCATGTTATCTATTTGTACAGATACCTAAGAGTACAGCAGCAGTATCCCATCCAGCATTCAAACGCGCAACATTCTGGTAGTAGGTTGCAGGTACAAATCCCAGGTGGGGATTCCAGTTCTCCAAAAGCCACACTACATTGCCGCCTGGATTCTCCAGTAGCCTTAATTATCCCCGCAGCCATGAGCACCTCAATCACGGGCCGAGTCCCTCACTCAGGCACGCAGGTGATCTTTCAGTTGATTGTCTGCTTGTTTCGTGCAAATTAATCAGGTGGAGATGCTAGTGGGGAGTCAGGTGGGGGTATGGGACAGGTAGCCTGTGGAAAGCTGTAGCTCCTTGATAATCGTCCGTCTCTGTCTCTTCCACCTGACACTTCAGCAGAAGCCAGAGCTGCCTTCTCCTATGGGAGATAGTGTGACAGTCTATGCTAGGATCTAATACTTGGAATATTTTGGAATGCAAACAAACAAATAAAGCTGAATGACTCTTTCTCTATAATCTATTGTTTTAATCTTTCCTGACCCCCCACCACCACCTCTTAATGTGGTAACAATAACAACCAAGCTGTTTTTTTATTTACTCTAATTCACTTCCTCTAATGACATTAGTTAAATATTTAATTTGAATATTAATGCAGTACGTAAGTTTATTTCTCAGTTATTCAGTTTATTTTAATGCTGCATATTAGTTGTTTATCATTTTCAAATTACGAAATTGCCAGCAACAAGAAAATTATTTATCCTTATTAATAATTTGTTAATTCTATATGCTAATGAGGCCATGACAACTGACAACTGACTCTTTTTTGGGGTTCAGGTAGAGACCTAATATCACAAGATGCGCACTTAGAATTGCAGGGTTCTATAAGATACTATTTAAATCATATAGAGAGTATTGAATATAAGACTGTTCTTTGTAATGTCCTTTTGCTTCAGTATACCATAGAATAAACACCTGAAATTACCTGAAATGATTTTTCCAAGCATTTTATAACTTGGCTACTAGATTCCTTTAGCTCTAACATTCTGAAATGGCAAATCCAGTTGTGAGTTGTGAAATAGTGACAAATGGCTCCCAATGGTGGCATTTTCCATGATGAGCTCTCATTTTCTAATCCAATTAGCTTCTCGTTGTGCCATCCCACTCCTGGCATAGACACAGGTCACACCTCTTGGGTAACTACTGGAATGACCATTGCATTGTGATAGTTCTGTATTATGAAGTTTAGAATTAGTATAACCCTCATTGATTGTTTTATTCTGATTAAATGTATTTTGTATTATTTTCATTCTTAGTTCACATTTACACACACACTCTCCACAACAGCCCTCCCATTGTTAGGGACAAATTGTCACATATAGGGTGTAATTGTTAACTGTGAGGACATGTAAAAGCAGTAGACCAAATGGGTGCCTACGGGACGTCTAGGCGTGATGTGTATTCTCTGCCGGGGATGTGCACGCTTGGCAACTGTGACCACTTGGGCAAGGGTACTTAAACTGTGACCCCCTCGGACAAGGGTACTTAAACCCTCACATGCGGCTAGTGAGTTGAGATTTGCTGGGTACACGCTGTCTCAGCGCCTTCATGAATCTCCTTTTGCACATCATAATGAAACCTTTTCAATTGGAAAGTGATCACCAGTGTGTTACTTCGCTGGTCCCGACTTGGTTCTACAAAGGGTAGAACCCTTTCCAACCCTTACCAATTCCCAACAATTGACTGGAGGGAGGAAGGGATGCACACATATCATTAGCACTACATATCTGTTTGTAACCAAACCATAACCGTATAACGCTACATGCAGTTGTCTGTTTGGAAGGCATTATACAAGTGAGAGGTAGATGTTGTATGAGTGGACAAAGTATGCGTCTTGTATTACCATGAAAATGTATTCATAGTAACAGACTTATTGATACTGCTGCCTTTTTTAAACAATTTAAGGCTGAAAAAAGTGACCTGTTGCAGGGGTGGCCACCATGCCAGGTGTATGTGTGGACAGGTGAGAGAAGAGTTACAAAATAGGCCAATAGCCATTTTTTGGGGCACCCAAAAAAAATAAAAATAAATCAACATGTTACAAAGCAGAGGGTAAGAACAAAAGTCCATCATTTTTTTGTCCCAAATCTCTTCCCAACATGTTACAAAGCAGAGGGTAAGAACAAAAGTCCATCATTACTTCCTCCATGTCCCAAAAGTCTCTTCCCAGGCATAGCAGTGCCAGGCTTTGGGAGCACACAGCACCTGACAGCAGCCAAAGAGGAGGAGCAGCCCTCTCTACTCCTCCCTCCATCCCTCCCGACACAGTAGATAGGAAAGCATTGGAGAAAAATATACATGTTTCACAGATTATACTTCTGGCTCCTGGCCTAAGTGTGTTCAGTGGGAGCCATTTGACCTGAAAGATGGCGGGAGGTCAGTGCAGACATGCAGGAGCAGGAGCAGGAGCAGGAGCAGATATCTATATACATAGGAATACCCCTGCAAGGTTAGAGGAGCAAAGGTGGAATAAAATTAATTAAGCCCATGGAATTTTTCCACTTGGGGGAAACAACATATTCACAGCAGAGCAGCAGAGAGCAGAACGAGATGCAAAACAATCATAATTTCAACCTGCTACGATCACAGTCAAAATACTGTGTCTATATACTATATTATAGTCTAATACTATATTGTATAGTATTAGACAGTCTAATACTATACTGTCCTTACACACTATATGGTTAAACTGGCAGAGATGGGTGAAAACTATGCTTTTGCAGACTTTTCAAATCAGGTGAGTCCTGTTACTGCAAACTTTAATCTCCCCATTGCCACTGTCAAAACAGACACCACTAGAATGCATCACCTGATTTGGAAATGTGTTACATTCTAGCAGCACGCTGAGACTCTTTTCAGGAGGATTAATGTAATTTAATGGCAAAAAGGAAAACACAGATGCTAAAACAGCTGAAGCGCACATTCATTGCCCTCAACCAAAAAGAAGAGCTTATTTGACTGGAACGTACATTGTTTACACGGCATCCATTAAAATCCCAGCTGTACAATGCCTTTATGTATGTCCACAGACATGCGGCGGCTGTTAAAAACAGCTGGGATTAATTGGGTCTGAGCAGCCAGGAGCAGGGAGCAGGGACACAGACGTCACTTGAGCACCACCGGAAAAGACAAATGAGGAGGAAGTCTTTGGCAGTGCAGCGGATCATTTATGCATTTTGTTTACAGCGCATTATAATTAATTGTTTCACAGAACAGAACATATATACTGTGTATATATATATATATATATTGTTACGCGATCCACCGCGGTCGCTATATGTTTTACCATGCAGAAGGTGTTCAGCATCCGTTGTACTTCCTGTGTGACATATTCTAAAGTGGCCATTGTGCATCCTGCGTGACCCTTTCGGGACGCGCCTGTTGTAAAGATAGAACCAAAGGCGATATTTGGGGTTGTGTAGTGTATGGGACAAAGTATCACTCATGTTGTCTGTTTTTAAATAAAGTGGCTACGGGGCTTTGCGGTGTATGACGCACATAGCCACATTTTCCTTACTGCTTGCCTCCAAGTCATCTTCTTGTTACACCCCATACTCACGCATGCTTGCTACTAAATATATATATATATACACACACACACACACAATGGTGCTAGCTGACCCAGTTACGCTGCTCTTGAACATGTCTTAAATTGATTGAGGCTAATCATTCAAATATTTGACTAGCTACTAGTTACCTCTGTCAGGCATTATCATGCATAACATTACCTGCTGAATGCTAGCTACGTAGCTGCTGTTGTATTGATTTAGCTACTGCACCAGTGGTTTCTAATAGCTAGCTAATGTTGGGCATTTCTGTTTATGTATGTACTTAGCTAGCTAGCTAGGTAGTTATTTATTTCATAGCTGAAACAGTCTTTTGTGCTTGCTAGCTATGCTAGAGCTAGAGGATCATATCTGACTGATTGGAAAACTAGCTATCCAGCTAGCTAGCTATACAAGCCGGGGGCTGCATCTGACTAGAAAGTAGTAGCAAGCTATATATAATACCAGTCGGGAGTCACATCAGAGTAAAGCTATCCAGAGATGAAGCTAGCTAGCCAATGCTCATCACAGCAAAAAAATGGAGCTAACGTTCTATAACATTGTGTCAGCAAAAACACAAACAAGCCAGAAGAATTCATTCATGTCAGGTTCATAGCGAACCTGACAGTGGACTGCTGAAGAATATAGGTTATTTTAAATAGGCCATGCATTTCTGCTTTAATCGTAATCGCTATTGGATGTTTGCTAATTTTCCAACCAGTTCTCTCCAATAGTATAATTCATACTCTTCAGAAGGGTAACAGTCATTTGCTATTAGAAGAATATATAGGTACAGTATGTATTGAAATGAATGATTGGATTACATACATATTAGATATATTGGCTATATATCTGCTTCAATTATATTAAAGCATTCCAAAGTAAATAAACAATCAGAATATATGTACATAATCATAATTATTTATAAATAGAGGGTATAATTGGCAACCAAATTGGGAGAAAAACAGGAGAAATTTGAAACGATCTTTTTAAGTAAAAACCTTTACATGACCAATTATGCATGAAGAAAGACAACCTACTCTAAGAGTATGAATTAAGCTGTTTGAGCGAAGGTTTGAAATCTAAGCAACCTGCCAGTGCCCAGTGGTGACTAGCCTACCTGCTGTTCGAAGTGCAGTGGACCAACATCGCCACAGTACTGTAGCAGGTGTCAAAGCTGTGTGCAGGAAAACCTTGACAGTACATATGTGAAATTAAAGGTTTTGATGCTCATTTGAATTTCCTGCCTTTTTTTAATGGTTAAGGGTTTATAAACAAGGGTTTAATTCAGTCAGGGCTCCAAGGGTTACTGCTGCATTACTTCCTCAAATTGGTCTTCCTGATGCATACAGGCTACCAGTTGTCGTTAGTGGGAGATATACCTCTCCTCTGATCTGTGCTCCCTCTCTTGTCACACTCTGTGGCTGTACAGCAGTCATTGACTCATAGGCGAGGGAGTGCTTTCAGAAGACTGCCAGAAGACTTTCACAAGACAGATTCACCAGTACCGGTGGCATAGTGCTGACTCAATTTGTGTTTTCAAACTCCAAAAATGGGAAAAATAACATGTATATGCATTTTTTATATATAAAACTAGGAACTTTACTGCAGCATCTAAAATAAAATAAAAAATGCTTTCAACAATTATTGTCAAAAGCCAGGCCACAATCATGCTGGACATACAAGAGCTGCAGCTATAGATTTGACTGTGCTATGCTATGATCAATCCTTTGCTATGCCTATCAGTATTATGTACATTATGTTTTTTCCAATCAAGTCCCACTATTAAATAAAGAGGGCCAAGGTTATCAATCAGGATGATGATCAGACAAATGTTTCACAGAGCAAGCAGTGCTTCCTCTGTTCTTAAATGACATTTCCCATGTTGCACAGCCAAATGATATTTTTTGAATTAGACCTGTTTAGAGGTACAGAATTATCAGTGTGGTTATCACTGCGTGTGACAGGAAATTGTGATCTGCATGATGTATCCTGAAAGCACTGTGTTGGCCACGGGACCTTAAAGTCCATCTCTTCAGGGGCTAAATAGGAGGCACTGTTTGATTTTGGAACAGCCGATGTCCTGTAATGTAACCAATTCTCTATCACAGATTAATCAGCAGCACTGTGAGCAACGTGGTACTATGAGTACCATTCACTACTGTAAGTCGCTTTGGATAAAAGCATCTTCTAAATGGCGTATATTATTATATGAGTCCAGCACCAGAGAGGATTCAGCACCATGGACAGCACAGCAGGAGGCTTATTCTATAAAACACACGTACAGCTGAACCTTGACACTGCAGGTAGCAGCAGGTTGGTTTGGGTCTTTCAGGCCTCATGGGAGGAAAGTAAATATGGCGGACATAATTGACTGTAGGACCTGCGAGAGGATGAAGTACCCCGTCATTCCATTAGCAACCTTACTGAACACATCTGCTAGTATTCATCATTCTTTTGTTTATGTCAGATTGTGTGTGTGTCCCACCAAGAAGAGCCCTCCAACTGCTATATTGAAAATGTGTGTGTGTGTGGGGGGGTGTTAGTCACAGTGTGGAGGGGTTTTAGCAGCCCAATGGGGTTTAGGCCTGACACAATCTGTGTGGTTTGGTTGTGACAGACAGCAGTCTTGATGGTGTGAACATTTAGGGAACTGTTGCACAGCATTTAAATAAATCAACCATTTCTGAGTCACAAATACTGTATACACGTTTAAATGTATTTTTTCCCTGAATAATGGTGCTTGTGCTAGTTTGTGTCGCTATAGTGTATAGACACAGTGGAACTTTACTGCCTCCTACAGGTTTATCTCTGTATCAACATTAGAACACTTACATCTCCTGAACAGGAGTTTTTTTTGGTGGGCACCATTTTCTATGATCACACAGTTTAAACAAACTTCTCATATGTTGCTTTTAATGAATGTAGTTTTCACAGATTTTCAGTCTTCCCCTTTCTCAGTAACATATAGCGCTTTCTCTGTAAAAGATGACATTGAGGACATTCATATGTCAATGTTGGGCAAGATTACAGTGTGTTCCAGCACAAAATGATTTATTTTCACCCCTAGCTCGGTGCTGAAAGGCCTCAACAGAGCTGCACTGCGGGATATATGTATATTATCAGGCAATAGGTGATCTGTTTCCACTGAACTCTCTGTGCCTGCCAAGATGGGCCTGTTCTTCAGCATGCATTATTTAAACATCAACCAATTTGCAATTAAGAAAAGCCAGGCAAGGGTGAGGGATATGGATAAATTATTTGTGAATTCATGAATAACCACATGAACTGAAAATCTTTTAGCCAGTGCTAGTACCTTTTTTCCTTTAGTGTAGAGTGAGGTGTGTGAAAAGTTTTCTGGGTTACTGTCATAACACTGGTTCACTGAGTAGGGACCAGATCTATTACTTCACTGGGACTTGGTCGACAGATCACATCATCCAATTGAAACTCTCCAATTATGCTGGAGTGACCAGTCAACACTCGGTCCCGCCTCCAACCAAGTGGACAAAATGCACTCACATGCCCTCCTCTTCCTGTTTCACTGCTGAGCACTTCAGAGGAGACACAGTATCGCAGCGTAAGTAATAGTTCTGGGCCCTACTCAAGGAACCAGTTTTACGACAGTTACCCAGATGTTCCCTTGCCGCAGGAACTGCGACCTAGTACTTCACTGGGACCGTATTCCATCAATACTGTGGCGATACACAGGGAACATGTCCTTAAGTAGGGTACAAAGGAGCCATACTCGACACAGGCCCACTATAAGCACCATCTAAATGGCAAAGCAGGCATACATACAGTGCCTCTTTAAAATCTACAAAAATGTAACTTTTTGTTGCCTTATAGTCTGAAATTAAAACATTAAATCAGACTTTTTCCACCTCTAGTTACACATTTTACCCTACAACTTCCAAGTGAAAAAAATAGAATAGGGGCCTCAGGTGTTGTAACGGTAAAGGAATTGGCCCGGAATGCAGTTTGCCCACTGCGGCCAGGGTTCGATCCCACGTTCGGGGTGGTGATTGGCGATCCATCCCATAGGGAGGGGGAGGGAGAGCCAGCACGAGCTCATCGAGAAGGGTGGAGGGCTTCCCTGTGGGCAAAATAAATCGGTGGGTTCCGTCTCGGAGGAAGCAGTTCAATGCCGGCCTCGGGGTAACGGTCTCGTAGATGCGGGGGGTGGGCTCATGGGGGAGGGAAAATTGTAGTAGAGAGTACAATTGGCCACCAAATTGGGAGAAAAACAGGCAAAAAAACCTTAAATAAAAGAAAACTAGAATAACGTTGATTGATAAGGTCTCCCCCCCGCTTATTCATACCAATTACTGAAGGGTAACCAGTCACCTTCCAGATCACACACCCAGCTAACTGGCTTCCACCTGTGTTCAATTGTAGTGATTTGAAAGTTCCACTGATCATAAAAGCAATGTTGATGCATTGACATCCCTGGTGTGATGCTTCAAACTGCAAAATTGTCCAACTTGTCTAACAACCCAAAATGGTTTATTCTTCTATATATGTTGCTGGGTTTACTTAAATATAAGGTGAATTTAACTAAAAATGCAGTATGTTTTTTTTTCTTCTGGATATTGGCAAAAACATTCCAGTCCTTAGACCATCAATGGTCCTGAGAAGTTAGTTAGTCTGGTGCAAAGTCCTGAGAGCTTCAGTCTGCTTATAACCACTTTGATTCGGCTGGTTTTTATTCCTGTTGTGTTTGTCTGGCTCAGATAAATATTTAATCAAAAATGAATTGTTATTGTACTGTACTAGTTGTACAGGATGGTGCCACATCACACCAGGGTGTCTTTTCTTCTGTGTCAAAGCTGCCACTTTACTGTCTCTGAGGTATATCACAGCTCCCCTTATTAATCTGCTTGGACTGTGAATTGTGCTGCCAGCGCACTCTCAAAAATGACATTTCAATAAAGATCACACATTTGTAAAATAGGTTAAAATGTCAATTATTAGCCAGGGCTGCTGTGCACATCTCGTACACCTGTCAGGTGATCATGTCAAATGAAACCTTATATAATTCAAAAATATGATATCTCTGTGTATATATACAGTAGACATTTTTATTCACACCCTTGATAAAGATGAACAAAAGAGATCGTATAAAATAAACTATATGAGTAATGAGCTTTATTTTCTGCTCAAAAATGCAGAAAATTATATCATTTAATAATAAGGCATTGACATGAACCACAATCAAATGGTTCACACATTAAAAAAATTCCCAGAAAAATCAAGAATCACAAATATTCACACCCCTGTTATCAGTACTTTGTGGTTCCTTTTGTGACGTTTCCATCAGACGTTTGTGAACTGCTTTTTTGAGTTCAAACCACAAATGTTCAATTGGATTCAGGTCTGGAGACTGAGATGGCCATGTCAGAACATTGATCTTGTGCTCTGTCAACCATTTCTTAGTTGCTTTGGATGTATGTTTGGGATTGTTGTCTTGTTGTAAGGCCCATCTGCGGCAAAGGTGTAGTTTCCTGGCAGAGCGAACAAGGTTTTTGGACAAAATGTCTTGGTACATCTATTTTAATAAGGGCCCCAGGGCCTGTGGTGCAAAACAACCCCAAAGCATTAAAGATCCACTACCATGTTTCATCGCAGGCATGAGGTGCTTTTTAACATTACTTGCATTCTTTGGATGCCAAACATAACGCTGATGTGCATGTCCAAAAAGCTTGATTTTTGTTTAATCTGACCACAAGACATGGTTGCAATTGTTGTTCAGATGTAGTTTGGCAAATTCAAGATGCCTTTTTCAGTGAATTGTCTTCAAAAGAGGTTTCCTTCTTGCAACTCTGCCATGCAGGCCATTATTATGTAGACATCGTCGAATGGTAGCTTTAGACACCTTGTAACTGCAAGATGCCAGACTGTTTTGGAGATCTTGAACTGTGCCCCTTGGACTTCTTTTTGACTCTGGAACCATCCATCTCACTGCACATGGGGGCTGGATAGACTTGCGTCCTCTACCTGGCAGGTTAGGCACTGTTCCGGGATAAAGTTGTTGAAATTAATATATGAGGAAATGGGTATAGAAAGATTTCAAAGGCCTTAAATATCCCTTGGAGCATGGTCAAGACCATAATTAAGAAGTGGAAGGTGTATGGCACCACCAGGACCGTGCCTAGATCAGGCCGTCCATTCAAGCCAGATGACCGAGCAAGAAGGAGTCCTTTTTGGAGGCACAAACAGACAGAATTGCAAAAGGCATGTTAACTGAAAATGCAAAGAAAATGATCACAAAAGCCATGTTTAAAAAAAAAAAAATGTTTAGTAGCCAATTACACCGCAATTTTATGTCAATCCCCCGCTAGTAATGTGAGTTTGCTGCCGTAGTCCTGCAACTGGTAGTGACGAAGGCGAAGCATCGTCTCCTCCGAAACGGCACTTGCCAGGCCATTGACCGCAACCCGGTACTACAGGGCCACTCCTGTGTGCAGCGAACGTCCTGTCGGCTTCCCTCCCCCCTCCCTGGGGCGGACAGCCAATCGCCGCCCCTGGCACTCCCGGCCAGAGCCAACTCTGGTGGGACGGGGAATCAAACCCCGGTACAAAAGCCATGTTGATGCATTGTCAACCCTGGGGTGATGCTTCAAACAGCAAAATTGTCCAACTTGTCTAACAACCAAAAAAAATTATTCTTCTATATGTGTTCCATGGTTTACTTACATATCAGGTGAATTTAACTACAAATGTACTTTCTGGATATTCGCCAAAACATTCTGGTCTTTAGACCGTCAGTTGTCCTGAGAAGGTCAGTATGTGGTGCAAAGTCTTGAGAGCGTCTCTCTGCTTATAACCACTTTAATTCAGCTGGTTTTTATTCCTGTTGTGTTTGTCTGGCTCAGATAAATATTCAATCAAAAATTAATTGTTATTGTACTGTACTAGTTGTACAGGATGGTGCCACATCACACCAGGGTGTCTTTTCTTCTGTGTCAAAGCTGCCACTTTACTGTCTCTGAGATACATAACAGCTCCCCTTATTAATCTGCTTGGACTATGAATTGTGCTGCCAGCACACTTTCAAAAAATTACATTTTAATAAAGATCACATATTTGTAAAACACAGGTTAAAATTTATATTATTACCCAGGGCTGCTGTGCACATCTTGTACGTCTGTACGTACGAAATCATGGTCATGTCAAATTAAACCTTATATAATTCAAAAATATGATATATCTGTATATATGTATATATATATATATACTTTTTTATTTTTTTTATTATTATTATTTTTTTTTTTGTTAAATGATGGGATTTTTGTGGGGTTTTTGTATGCATACTGTATATTACAGGCATTTAGCAGACAGTCTTATCCAGAGCAATTTACACAGTTTATAGTCCATTTGTACAGCTGAAGTGATTCAGATTAAATACCTTGGGTACAATGGAAATCCAAGGAATCCAGAGTCGTAAACTTGATTCCAACTGTGGGGGGGATATAGATTGCAGAGGCAAAGCACCTGCTGCCCCTTGTACTCAATGCACATGTTTACTGCACACTGAAGAAAAATCTTAATGTTCATCATATTGGTCTTTATTTATTGGTCATAGCCATCATTTATCATTTTAAATTTCACCTCTCCACTTTCTATCCCTGTCCCCTCTTCATCTGCAACTGTGAACAGTACCTGCTACTGGTCCTACTGTTAAATGATGACAAAATATTAAACTCAAGTGTTGGTGTACAGTGTCTGCAATATAAAATAATCACTTCTAATCACTAATATATTAGAGGTGACCCTTAGGTACTTTACTAATACATACAGTGTGTATAATAAGTATTCGCCCCCTTTGGCATTTCACATTTTATTTTCTTAAAAATGGATTTAATTGGGATTCCATGCCATAGATCAACATAAAATACTCTATAATGCCAAATAAAAGAGACAACTCTAAACCTTTTTGGTAATTAATTACAAATAGAAAACAGACAAAAAATGCTTTTTTTCTAAGACACACCAAAATAAACTCTGGTGCAATCAATTATCTTCAGAGGTCACATAATTATTTGATTGGATGTGTACAATTAGGGTGTTTCAAATTATTTCAAATTAAATACACCTGTATGTGAGAGGTCCCACAGTTGGTTAGTGCATTTCCATACAAGAGCTTCATCATGAAGACAAAAGAACATTCAAAGCAAATCAGAGAAAAGGTTCTTCAAAAGCACCAATCAGGGGAAAGGTATATATAGATAGGTATATTGTATCCACCAGTAAGAAACAAAATGGCAAACTGCTAAACTGCCACAGATGAGGGACGTTAAGCCAGCCCTCTAAAATGGGCTGGGTCTTGCTTCCACAGGTTCCTCTGGAAGGGCACCAACCCCACCTCCTATTGGTCATTGCACAAAGTACACCCAGAGTAGGGGATTGGCTTCCCGAGGCTTCCAAAATCAGCAACCCTTATTCCTCTGCATGCTTCTGTGAACTACTGCACACTGAATCTACCGTAGTGTTTCTATGGCTATATATGTGCCCCCATAACTCTTTCAGTACTACGCACTGTCATTATTGGCTGCTTCCTCGATTTATCTATCAAACCTAAGTGACAAAGTACTGCTCTCTAAAGATTTAACAATTTCTCCCTTGTTCTTTTTTTAACTCAAGTCATTGTTCGCATTGTGCTGTAATTTGTGGAGTGCTTCCTTAAAGACCATAGGAGTGTGTCAGTGATTGTCACTTCTAAGCAGATGGTGAGTCTAAGCCATATCAAGATTTCAAGATTCATGGCAAAATCAGTTTCTTTCATATGCACTTATTATCCCAAACTTTCCATTGTGTAGTATTGAATGAAAAATTAAACATGAGCAATGATAGCTGAAACGAACATTATCATTGGACACTCAGAACTGAGAGAAACCCTCTAGTTCTGAAAGTGGAAAGCACACAATCCAAACAGCATAAAAAAACTGAAGAAAATGTATCACATATCATTCAGCAATAATATCACAAATGATTTGCTTTTGTGCTCCTGCCAATTAAAACAGCCTTTGAAACTTTTCATCTGTGTCATGCAAAAACCTTTTATATTACAAATTTCATCTGAGGAGTACACTTCATGTGCAGCTGGCACATGCAGACTGAGGGCACTCGATCAACCAGAGGAGCCACTGGTGCATGATGAGATGAGGACAATCCTGCCAACTGTACTCTTCCCTAACTGGCTGGCAATACAGCCAATCATATGTCATCCCATGTGGTTCCAAACCATGAGGCATCAACCATACAGTAGTTATTTAAATAGACTTAATGCAAATTGTGGACAAAACACTGCGGTTTTATATGTGATGAATGGAGATAATGACCTCAAGCCGTCCTAATTGGCCATGACGGCAGTTTGCTGTAATCATCTCAGATGTCACATACTTATGCATTGTTTTTGCACCTTCCACTCATACAAATGTGTAATTCGGTGCCTGCTGTTATTTTGTCACACAATTCTTTTTTTGTGTTGTGGCATTGTGCACTGTAGCGTTATGGTTTGTACCTCATGGTGGCTTACATGTCCAGATAATGAGCTTTCTGTGCAGCTTAATTGTTCTCCTACTGTGCACTAAATAGTTATCCATGCACAAAAAAAAATGGAATTATTTAGTTCATGTTCCTCCTGTTTATTATAGATGCCTATGGTGTTTTAAAACAATTAAAACAAAAAAAATCCAACTTGTAATTTCACTTCATCCCATTCAATGAGATGTCAGTGTTTTCACAGATTTTGTAAAATTGTTTTGTGAACAGTGACATAGTTATGTGGGCGTTATGAATGGAGGGGTCTGCATTGTGAGATCACAGGTTCAGAACTCACAATGCAGCCATTCAAGAGCAACCCTCCCTTTGTGCTCCCATGCTCTCTCTATAAACATGAAGACAAGCCTGCATACAATCTCAAATGGACCTGGTCATCGTGCAAATATTTAAAAAGTGACCCAAAGCTTGCACAGCAGCGTGCACTTGCTGTATCATGAAAGAAATTTGGGCAGCACTTATTTTTCTATTCAGTCTTCATTTCTTTCTTAACCCCCATATATGCACTACCGGTCAAAAGTTTTAGAACTGCCAGAGGTTAAAAAAAAAGTTTCGGTTACCCAAAACTGAAAAAGAATGTACATTTTTTGGCAGTGAGTACTTTCCTACACCATCAAAAGGCACTTGGAAACTGGAGGAAACTCTGACAGGAAGAGGTCTGGCAGACCCAAGCCACCACAAAATCAGAAGACAAGTTTCTGAGAGTCAACAGCTTGACATGGCAAAAACTTTTTTTTTTACCTCTGGCAGTTTACCGCTTAACTTTGTACCATTTCAGGTTATTCACTGGACTTGAACTGCTTAAATTTCCAGTAAAAACTGGAAAATGGAGGTGTTCTAAAACTTTTGACTGGTAGTGTATATACTGTAAATATATATCCATTGTATATATATATAGCCTATAGCATATATATAATCCATAGGGCACACACACCATTCACTATACCTATTTATATATATAATGCAATTTATAATAAGCCCATGGCATAATTACACTGCAACACGCAAGGACCTTTTCAGTGGGTGTCGGTAAGTGAAGAATCCGGAGGAGGCAGTATTAAAAAAAACATAATTTTATTATATAGATTTCTTTACAAATCATAAAAAAGATGGGTAATTAGGAAGACAAACACATACAGTCCACAATCCTTCTCTTTGTCTTTGTACGTAATCCACTGTCCAAATCCAAGCCAGGTTCTCATCCAATCAGTAGTCGGTACACAAAACAGGGTTGTCAAGTCAAGTCAAGTCAAGTCAAACTCTTTCACTCACCATGCGTTTCCCTTCTCATATTTTGCAACTTCTTTGGGGAAAAGGTGTGTCTTTTATTTCTTCCCCCAAATTGGATACAGCAATAGTTTTTACTAACTTTTTTATTTTGTAAATTAGAGGGGGGGAGTTAATAGAAAATAAGGGGGTGGTTCAACAAGAGAACACAGACACTAATAGTGCAGTATAAAAAAACTGTCATACAGTATACACCATACAAATATAATCTATTTATAACAAATATTGGCTTTTTAAAAAGAGTGTAACTGTTTTATAAGTGAATTAATGGACTCCAGTCCATGGGTTATCGGGGAATAACCACACACCCGTGGCCTTGTGCCTTATCTTGCCGCGGAGGTGTGGGGTTATTCCCTGATAATCCATGGCCTATCGTCCATTAGTGCCAGTTTATAGCAAATACCAACCACATCGGTAACAGCTTACTAATGCTATAATAACATCTAGACTAAATTATACTATAATCTCAATAATTCGCATATATCATTCATGGTATCAATAATAATAAAACAATACAATAATGATAACAATAATAACATCAGTGCTATAATAATAGTGGTTAAACATAAATATGCAATTATTCAGATAATATTTGAAAAGCTTCATCCCAGGTTGGAATCATAGAATGGGTTTTATTAATGCAATAATGTTTTAAATATGTTTAAGAACTTGAATTTACAGTTAGTTGTTTTGTTTTATTATTTGTTATTTTACTGTGTAAAGTGGATGTACTTTTGTTTGTTTACATTTTTGAAACATTCTGTTGTATTAAGCCCAAAAAATGACATTTTAAGTGAGAGATAATGATTGGCAAAAGTAAAAAACAATGGTAAATTCACACGAGCACCTTGGCCTATGCACTGACAAGGCCTCCAACGAGCAATACTTTGATACCTGGCACAGCACTGGGCAGGCTGCTGAGGATTCAATCAAACTGAATCAACAAACAAATAGATCTTTAATTTCAAATATACACATACATTACGAACCCTCTGTTTAATTTCATCTATTTTTGAATATCACATACCCTTAGGCTTTATTTATTTATTCGTTTATGTGTTTGGGACAAGGCCGAAATTACCATATATATTGGGGGGGACACATCCCCCCCAATATTCAGATATGCTCAAAATGTCCCCCCCAATATATAGCCTAGCTTAGGGTTTGGCAGATTTGGTCCCCCCCAATGTTGACTCCATGGTTACGGCCTTGGTTTGGGACAGTACAATTTAACATTGATACATTTCCAAAGCAGTACCCAATGCATCATACATATGTTTATAGCTAGAACTCATTTCCAACACCAGTGCCGTCTTGATGAAGTGAAGCCTTTTTTTCTATTATTAAAGAAGAGCAATCTTCAAAATGTAGGCCTAACTGCTAGTGCAGTTCTAAAAATTAACTGCATTTATTTCAAAACAGATGTGGTGGATGTGTTGCAATGGCCTCCAGTTTCCAGCATTATTTAATGTACGTGATGTTGGTTAACAACCTGCTTTTTACCATTCATTTTGAATGGAGCCTTGTTTCAAAAATCTAAATTTTTAGATTTGGTGAGAAACTGTATAAAGCTCCAAAAAGATGATAGAACAATCTTTTTAGATTTGTATCAAATTGTAAGGATTAGTTTGAATAGTATGTGTACTGGTGCTGAAATGACATCAGGAGATTTTCGGATTGTGAATGTAAACACTTTGAATCCATTATCTAAACATTGCGTGACTGTGGGTGACTTCTTAGTAGTGTTAGAGAACATTTCCAAGCACTTCATTCCCTCTTCCTTTCTACTTACTCCTGCACCAGGCAATAAAGCATGTTCCATACAGTACCACCAGGAGCTAAAGTGTATGCCACTTATTACTGGTGCAGACGCTGAAATATAGCCAAATTAGTACCACATGATGCAAAAGCATAGCCCATTAAGTATCACGGTAGGTGTTAAAACATATCCCATTTAGTACTGTTGAAGCCTAGTCCATTTACCACTGGTATTGATGCTGAAATAAAGCCAATTTACTACCATGATACAATACTAGAACGTAGCCCACTTTGTACCACAGCAAGTGGTGAAGCATAGCTCGCTTAACACTGGCACTGATGTTGAAATATAGCCAACTTCATACCATGACACACTGCTAGAACGTAGCCCACTTACAGCAGGTTCTTACTTACTTCCCCAGCTTGACTATCAAGAACCACCGTAAGGATGTGGTTGCTTGTCTTCACATATTTCAGTTTTATTTAAAAATCGAATGAACTAAATGTGTTTAGCTGTAATTGGGGTGGTGGGGATCTTTGAGCGTGCATGTGTGTATGCCCTCACCTGAATTTGGGGGGGCTTTTTGAGCACACGCCCATGAACCCCTCTCCCCCCCATGAACTCTGACCACTTGTGTCATGACAGTTTTTTCTCAGCAGGAGGTGAGAAAGTTACCCTGTAGCGAGATTAATTGCTTCTCTAAGACATGATCTTCAGAATTCAGAATCACACTGAACTGAATTATGGGAATTCCATGTTCTCCCTAAATAAATGATTGATCAAGTCAAGCAGAGATGGAAGTCACGGAGGTGCGAACAATGAATTAGTTTTTGCTGCGTGTTGTAACCTACAGCTCTGGCTGCTTGAGAACACACCCCTATTGCAGCCACACCTCTGCTCAGAGACTCTGTTAACCCTGATCCGCTTTGCTCCTGCTCTGCGAGCCCACATAGCATTTAGCTTTGAGGACCCCAACCTTTGCAGCTCCATAACACCATGCTCCATAACACCATGCATTTAAACCCCATGCCCGTCAAAATCAAACCACACCAGCCCTCATTGTGCTGCCCTGCAACAGTTATGCGCCCTCCCCAATTGTACTGCTCACCCTCCCTAATTAATGGAGGATGTTGCAGTAGTGGGACAGGCCTACATTTTTCATCGGGCATTTACATTTCTGGAGAAAAAAACTGAGATATAAAATAGTATGCTAAGCTGAAAGGGGTCCTATTTCCTGTGAGTGGAAGTCAATAATGGAAGGAACACTCTTGGGGTGGGTGCAGGGGAAGTATGGATTTTTAAAAATTATTAATCTGTCCAAAAAGTAAAGCATAACAGTGTCATCTGAAGGCTATTAGTTTGCTGCTAAGGACTGCTTCAAAGTTTTTATTCACCTGCGTGATCATTCATTTGGGTATGAGTGCCTGTTCTTTATTAACAACAATGCAGTATAACAATTACAGCCCAGAGCAGCAGGCCAGGCAAAAGGGTATTTCTTTTTGGCTGCTGATGCTACGTCTTTGCTTTGTGTTGAGTTTATTCTTTCACCTTATTCCATCTTCTGCCATGGGACTGTTTGCTGTCACTTATAGTTATAGCTCATACAAACACTATTGTAACTATTGAATAGAACTGAAACATAAAACTGTAAATGACAGCAGAGGGCTGGCACAGTGGCATAGAGATAGAGCCAGCCCTGTCTGCAACCGAGAGCTTTTGGTTAGTGCTCTTTTACCTTTTTGAATGATATCGATTTTACAGCCATGTTTTGTGCCCTCCAGTAGCTACACATACTGAAACACACATGCACACACACACACACACACAGGTAATACAGCACAACCCCAATCAGGAAGTGTAATCAGGTAGCATCCTAGTGTAAATGACTGAAGGAGCTGAACCAGGCTGATTATAACTGCGGTAGGGAAGGAGGGCTTTATCTGTGTCTGGATTTCATGCCAACTTCTGCTCTGAATTATTTAATTACACAATCTGGCATTTTAGCTAAATTCCTTGTTAAGCTCATGACTGACAGCCGAAGAATGTCCATGTGTCGCTATATTAAATGTTTACTGTGTTCTAATTTGCGAGTAAATCAGCATTGGTTTATACAGCCAATTAGCTAACTGGAGGAAATATGCATATGCACCAGCCCTCAGGAATGGAATTTCTCACCCCTGGGCTGGTGAGTCTGGAGGGGCATAACAAAGCACAAGGCAATAAGATAGAAGATGCATCTGGTCAAAATTGAACCATATAGCCAAACTTCATATTTAGATTTCCGATGCACAATCTGGGTCTGAATCTGGTGTCAGTGGGTGAATTATTTCCCCTATGACAGATCTGGAATATCCACTGTAATCTAGAACCTGTATCTCCAGGTCCTGCAGGTCCTGAAAATGACCAACAAAGAATATCTGAAAATAAAATAAAAATTGTAATACTGGCTGAAATTCCTTTCCTCAAGGACAACATGCCAGAGGGTTAATATTAAGTACCCATCCTAAATTTGGCTTAAGCAGGATTGCATTCTGCTTCTTGCAAAATGAGCTGAATGATTTTCCTTGTTGACTGTGTGTGGGAGAGAAAAACATCAGCCGAGTATTTACACAGCCACAACTTGTTCCAGTGGAAGGGATAAGGGGCCTCTCGCATTCCGCGGGGCTGTGTGCATTGGCACAGAAACGCTGCAACCACAGAAACCGCTGCAAACAAAATAATTTGAACCAACGGCCCTAATCGTTGCGCGAAACAACTTATTAAATAATTAGCTGTGCAGTGTGTGGCTTGGATCCATGCCTAAGAGGATGGCAGAGTCCAGACGCCACGCGCCTGTGTGGCTATGGGTGGGGAGCAGGCGCCGCTGCCGTTTCTCTGCTGGGGCTGTCAGAAAGCTGCTAGAGGCGATGGGTGAGCGAAACAAATTGCATGTTGGGATGAGTTGCGCGGGGACCAGCACGGGAGTTGCAACAATTCAATATGGAGTTCATTTGACTAATGCGTTTTACTTATGATGTGGTTAGAAGTCCCCGTTAGATCCTTTGCCTTTCGGTCACGCAAAGAAAGAGAGGGAAAAAAACACCCAAGAGTGCTATCAGATGACACATGGTGCCTGAGGGCAGCTGCTGTCACAAGGCTTCCTGCAGTTTGTATGCCACACCCTTCACAGAGTGCTGCCCTCTGTTTTGCTCATTGTATCAGCCCCAATCACAGTTCCATAGCTCTCTTCTTGTTCAGTGAATACCGCATTGTGCTATCCTTTCAATTATTCAAGAGTTCTACCATTATTTTTTCATGGAAGAAAAAACACAGAAATCCTTGAGATTGGATCCAGCACAGAATAGAGCGATTTCAAAATTAAACAACTAAAATGTATTATTTACAATGACTTTTGGTTCTGGAATCAGACAATGCAGTTTTATTGTTGTCCAGCTGTTTATAATTTAGATTAATGTCCATGGAGGCGTAGAAGGTTTATCTCACTAGCAACATGGTCAATAGTTTATGCTGGGAAGTGAAAATGTTCAGCTGGGGATCAAAAGTCTCCTGGCAGAGTCTTGCGTTCTGAGCAGAGGAAAGTGAAGGTTAAAGCACAAGGGCCGAATCTAACGGGAGCCGTTTAGGAGGAGCCAGACGGAACATGCCATAGAGTGTAGCCTAGAGAGATGGCATCTTTGACTGTGACCTAACCGGCCAACAGATTTAGATAGCCGCAACTTGTCCGCCAGCAAATTGCCTTGCTCCATCACACTTACCAGTTGTCTTAACTTCTATTAGTGTTCCTCCAGATTTCCTGTGGATCGTAATCGTAAGTGGCTTTGTCAGTGGCTTCCCCCTGAAAATGTTAAAAAACTTTAAGAAGAGTGTGGCTTTTGTTGGCAGCATGAGGCTTTGTGCATACTTAAAATGTGCAACCTGAACCCTGCTTGTTGTGGTGCACATACACATCTATTTACATTACTGAATACTTTACTCTGGTAAATTCCAGCACATACCAGGTCAAGAAGATGTAATGGTGACCAGATCAAGTTGCATTTTTGAATACATTTTTGGTATTGCATAATGAGAAAATTCACCAGCTTGAACCAACAGATCAGTGATTATTCTTCAGATTGACTAAAAAGCTTCAATCTGAAACCTGGTTTATGCTGAAGAAATTCAGCAGGTTTAATGTCATAGCCAGTACCATGTTCAACCTCAAAGGATTTTGAGACTCCCCCAATGTCATCTTCATTCAGGCCCAAAATCTTCAGCCCAAAAAATGAAACAAATTGTGTTCCCTTTGCTGCCCCAATTAAAAGTGCAATCGGACACCATGGCTAAATAGAATATAATGGAGTATAAAAGCAAGCCTGTATGTATGTCTAGCGGGAGGCCATATGGATGACGAGACAAGTCACAACACTGAGTATAAGCAATACCTTGCCCACCCCTAGTAATATCTCACTACATTCCTTCTTTGTCAATTAGAACCTGAATGATGCTGTGTCGCATCATGGATTTCCCTACTTGTCATCTGGTAACTAACTCTGTTATTCTAAAAGTTATGAAGCACAATTCATATATTCCAGTAAAGTAGAGACAATCCGGTTTTATTCGCATTTCGAAGTGTAGTGTGACAGCGATCCGAAGGGATTGAATTACTTTAACCCGACGACAAACTCCACAAATGGAAGTAATGAATTTTAGAATAGTTTTGGGGGTTTGTTTTGTTACAGGGTTTGTGCCTGCCTTTCTTCAGACCAGAGTGTACAAGTGCTGTGTTGTCTGGCCGCCTGCATGCTGTTTGCTTTTCATCACAATGGAAATGTACAAATGGAAGCCGAACTATGGAAATCATCATCTGGTGTGTTCCACTCACTGCTCAGTGGTGGCAGCTAAGGGAGTAGAATCAGAGTCTCATCAATTCTTCTCTTTAGCTGCTGCATTTTGGAGAGTCTAGCATGGCTTGTGTTGAAATTATATCTGCTGACAATAACTTGTATTGAATGTACACTAATGACTGAATAAAGGCTGACAAGTTCATGATATGATGTTATATCATTTACATAAAGGTATATATAGTATATATTTTAATATATGTAAAATAATTTAGCTTTGAACTTTTTTTGTTGTTTAATTGAATGTTATTTCCTGCTCTTATTAATTGTATATAAATCTGGTTTATTGATATAGATACACATGTTTTTTGTGTGATATATGATTATGCTTTATAAAAAAGAGCATAACTTTTTGTAAAAGTTTTATGATTTACATATTTTTTTAAATCATTTTTAAGAATAAACAATTAAAGATTGTGTATGGTCCAAACATAACAGGGATGTATTCATTTCGAGTGCAGGACATGATGGAAATTAATTAATTGTTCAGCTTAGTATTATGTATCTTTAAGTATATCGACGACTACTGCATCATACACAGAACGTTTTATTTTTTTTATACTCTAGTTGTATTTTCTACTGTTGTGTTTTCATATTATTATCTGTTGTCATCTTGGTGTATGTGTCTTCTGTTGCTTTTATCTGATTAAATGTATGTTTTATGTAACTTTTATTAACGCCTCCTTTATTAACTCGTCTGTACTGCAGCCTTGGGTTTCTTGAAAGGCGCATAACAAATCAAATGTATTTTTTACATTATTATTATTATTATTAATATTATAGTTAACACAGGTCAATATGACTTTGTTTTAAGGACAGTACTTCAATACAGTATTTGTTTGAGAACAACTTAACTTTAGTGTGATATTGTGGTAAGTGTAACTTCATGGGAGTAACTTCACCCTAGCTTGTGGTGAGTGTTAATACAAGGCTGTTCTAAGTGAAAAGAATCGTGAGTGTGAAGGAATCCACATTCCCCACTCCCCTCCCCCCAATGCCAATACAGCTGAGAGAATACTTTTTAAGTTTTTAAAACTTTTTTTTATCATAAATATTTTCCCCTTTTTGCCTGCCCCAGCACAAAATTACTGACACTGTCTCAGCTTTTGGTTTGTTGAATTTAAAATCCACAACAAAAACATTATTGCCAAAAGTTTTGGTAAAAAACATCTACAGTAACTCAAAAAGAGTTCTAAAAACGGGAAAATGATCTGCTCTTGTAGACGGAAAGCTACAGGCAGATTTAAAATCAACACAGAAGTATTAAGTGTAATTGTACCAGCAAGTGCCCTTGACTGCAGACTCCTAGTTCTTTGGGTTCACACAGCGCTCTCCGAGCTGGATACAGCTCTTCTCCTGTGCCTGGGTCTGGCCCCTCGGGCTATGTCGGTCTGAGTTTTTAGCCAGTCTTTACTCAAAGCCTCAATGTGGCCCTTCTATAAAGCCCTCCCTTCCCCAGGGGTGACCAGCAAGCCTGCCAACTGTCTCAGAAAACGTGTGTGACTTTGATTGCTCGGCCCATGAGCGTTATCTATAATCCCCGGTCTTATAAAGGGATTTGTACACCGGCCCTTCCAGAAAGTTTGCAAGCACTGCCAAGTCGCTGCAGCAAGTATGCAGCAGCACAGCAGCAACGGGGCTTGCGAGAGGGTGAGGGGAGGTGAGGGCTAACTCAAAAGGTTAATGCAAACCAGAAGAGGCTGTATCAGAGGTATACCATCGATGACTAACCTGATGGGATGACACTCTTCCCTCGACAGCCAAAGTTTTAGAGAGAAGCTTGTAATCTGTGTATAGCAGTGGCATAGGCCTTCAGTTTGTAATGTCCTGTTAATATCCCTTTCTGCCCAACAAGGATAAAGACTGCCCTTCTTCAGTGCAGATGGAGCAAATGTACAGCTATCAATTTAATTCAGTCAGCATCATAATGTGACGTATTGAATCAAAACAGTTTTAGAGCCTATAACTTATAATGCTCTAGAGTGAGCCACAATAGGCTTAAATAGTAGTCCAACAAGTATCATGTTAGAAATGACACATTATTATTATTATTATCCAGTGGACCCTCACTGTGTGACCCATGAATCAGATTTATTGAATAGCTCTTGCCTGAAGGAGAGCTACATGTGAATGGCTTTGTCGAGGTTTCATTCACCTTATCTATTCTCAAGGTTCAATGCTCTGCATGTTGGCTTGGCTTTTATTAAGAGTGTGCTCTGAAAGCTGTTCGCTATTTACTGTTCACTGGGTTGTCTGTGTCACATTGCACACCAGCGACCACCGCTGGTCAATCGGATGCCCACAGTCTGTCCATATAAAGCTGCCCACAAAGTGTCTTCCTCCAACTCTCAATCATGCAAGCTTAACTTAACAGTTAAGACTGCTGTGTGAAAAGAAGCGGCAGTTGACATCACGCGTTTCGGAGGAGAGCATGTGCCAGTCTACATTCTCCCAAATTGAAAGCGGAGGTTGCAGCGAGCACAGCTTAGAATAAGATTGGGAATTGCAAATTGGGAGAAAAAGGGATGAAAGCATAAAAACAAAAAGAAGGTTATCTAAATCCAATCACTAAAATACACATAACAGTTCTCAGCCCTTCAACCCTGATCTCTGGCAGTAGAAGTATGATTGCTGAATTTGTGTATGTCATCCTGCTGAAACAAAACCTATGCTATACTGTTGGTGATATCTTTGATGAAACCTAATTTAGTACTAAACTAAACCTAACTTCACTGGCTGACTGTAAAATTACCTGATGATATTTCAAAATATGTATCTCCAATGTCTCCAAGGTTTTTGTCTATGAGAAAAAAGTATTTGGTTGTGTATGCTGAGTTACAAAATATGAATGTTAAAAATTTAAATATTGAATTATACATTCAATTCTACCCATGAGCAACTACTACTACCCATCTGTTTCTATGGGATTTCACATGCATTGCCATATTCATATTTGTACTTCATATTTCAAGACAGGGATGGACATTTGCATGCATGTTATGTATAATTTGGTTCCTGGTTAATGTGCTTTACTTGTAAAAAGTGGCACACTTATTAGTCACATTATTTGTCTTTCATTGGAATGCAATGCTGTAAAGACATTGGTCTATCTTATTAGTCACATCAGGCAGAAAGGAATGTTTAATTCATTATTTGTCAAAATAAAAATTCATTCAAAACCAGTAAATCAGAATGCAAAACAAACAGAATGCTGAAAAACAGAAGGGGTGTCTCGGGAAAATGACAGACTTGGTCTAATCGCTGAAGATCAACGTACAATTATAGAACAACTGATACAGGACATTTATGGAAGGAAAAAGTACTGGGTTCTTTAATGGACAGTACCAAAGCACTCAGAATGACTGTTTCTTCACACTTTCATACCCACAAGGCAGAAGCACAATGAGGCAGGAAAAGCAGACATTTATGACACTCTCTTTAATGGACAGCCGCAGAATGACTGTTTCTTCAAATCTGGCCAGAGACACTCTAAGCCGCAGTGCCAAATTCGGTCCAGGTTTTCCTTTCTCTCAGGTAGTTAATTGAACAATTAGTACAAATTATTGGCCAGAGTGTCTTCACACCTGACTCCTAGGTCAAGGGAGTGTAGAAAAACAGCAGTGCTTGGCCCACGAGGACCATGATTTGAGTAACCCTGCTTTTCAGTAAGTCAAGGTGATTTTCAGAAATTCAAATCAGCCAACGATATTTTGTTTCTGTGGATTGGCACCCCTGAAGGTTTGGACGCCTCAGAGATGCGGGTCTTTATACAACATGCCGTGGTGATGGCAGAGGTTGGAGAGCTGGCAGGCGATCGGCATCTGAAAATGACATTTTCATGCAGCGAGCCGAGGCTGCAGCTGGGACTGGCTGATTGGTTCTGCTCCGGCGCGTTCTGAAAAGCCACTCCTGATTAAAAAGAAAGACAAACACTTCCACAAGGGGTAGAAAAGACAGAGGGTAAAATTCTTTGATCTTTGTATCAGCCACTGCATTACTGTTATTTTAAATTCTATTATTTTTACCTTTTTACTTAAGAGAAAATAAACTCTCTTCACACAAAATGGAAAAAATACTTGACACCCGAAGCCAGAAAAGAGAGAGAGAGAGAGAGAAAGAGAGAAGCTGCCATGTTTGGGGAGAATTAATTCCAGGACAAACACCCAGCAACTGGTAATAACACTGTTGACACTTCCTTTCCCATCCAAAACAACCAGTTATAATCTCTCAGCTCATGCTAAATGCTCATCTTTCTCTAATAGGTTCTGTGCTCAACATGCCATTGGTTGCTGACATTCACCTGTAACCTGGCATGAGCTCTTTACAGCTTTGGCATTCATTTAAATTCCGATCTGTTGGCATGACAAGAAATTATGTTTTACACACACTGCCTTAAGAATCTCCCCCAATTGACAGTGAACAATGTTCACAGATTTGGGAGGGCCTCTTCTGTGTTTCCCACAAGCAAAAACAAAAAGGGTTTAAGATGTATGTGTCAAGCTACATTGACAACTATGACAGTAAATTGTAACTTAATGGTACTTAGCTAGCTAGCGAGCTAACGTTAACTAAATAATAACATGCATATTATTCCTTGCTATTAAATTACTAAATTACTGATGTGGATATCTATATATTTTTTTCTCTCAGAATCAAAAAAATATGAATTGATAGGAGAGAGTCAATGCAAAAAACCACACCACTTGAGAGCAGGTTCAAGATTGATTCAGCAGCAAGCTATTAAATTACTTATAGCAGGCCAGTTATGATCTTCACATCATGTTCCTGGGGATTCAGTGTTGCTAGATTTGGGTTGTTAGTTCCGTATCATTTCATTTTGCATTAACTTTTAAATACATAGGCTTAATTAAGTAGCATAATGTGTACTAAAATACATTGTGCAATGTATAAATGACAAATGAAGCTAGCATTGGGTCCCCAGAAACAGGTTAGAGGATTTCTGATCTATGTTATGTTCCACTTATCGCATGTTCTGATCTGAATAACATATACCTACCACTATATTCCTACTGCTTCTATGAGTTAGTTGTTACAACTTGATAGTACTTGGGCTAGATTCCAAAATAGCGCTTAGAATACAATGCCAATATAGGCTACTGTACAGTGCTCAATGCTCTGTGGTATGCTAGTGTGTATATTGGAAAGGATATTTTGTTTCATCCTTTGTTTTTTCCATGTATTTTTGACAGAGCATTACCAATCCATCAAGCAACCAGTGTGCTTGCTACCAACAACCCTGGACCTCCAAATCTTCCCCAATCTTCACAAGTGATGAACTGAAGAAGCAACCACATAAACATAGCTCTGAAATTCAACGATATAGCCTTAGCTTATCTCAACTTGTTCCCTTACCTTAATCATATCTTTACAGTATTTGTATTATCTTTGAATGAAATGTGAACAATATCTTCATGGCATGGAAATTATATTTGAACCCCTGCTTACAGATTGTGCTGAAGGCCTCGAATCCCATGGTTTTATCCCATGGACACTGTTCGTGTAGTGCTGGAATGCCTTTATGCAACCATGCCGTTGCTCTGTTGTACCAGTCAGTACATAATTCGCAATCAAAAACTGCTGTGGCCCCCCCGGTCCCTAGCTGCACAGAGAGTGAGCAGAGTCGACACAGCCAAGAACTGTGGTAAGTGACAGTCTGAGTTTGAATATATGTCAACCCTTGTCCTGGACTAAAAACATGCTCAGGACTAGGCTTAATGTGTTTCTGAGAAACCGCCTCCTAAAGTTCATTTTAACATGCACGTGTGACGTCAGTATCTTAAGCGTCTCTTTACATTTTATAGGCTGTCAAACCAGGGCCTGTCTATCAGATGGTTGTATTGGCAACTAAACCTAAACAAAGGGCAGTTGTAGAAGGAGTAAAGTAAAATCTATAGATCTGGGCCCGTATTCACAAAGCATTTTAAAGGTAAAACTTGGTCGTAACTCCGCAATTTAGGAGCAACTCCGAAAAATAATGGGCGTGTCACTCATAAATGTAGGACTCCTAAATTTTGGGATAAGAGTATTTCACAAAGGGTTTGAGAGCTAAAAACAGCTCCTAAGTCCAGGAGAAGTTAGAAGCAGTCAAGAGGACTTCTAAGTCGCTAAAGACCTACTGACAGCGATCCGAAAATGGCTGCTGCCGGCAATCGTCCTCGCAATCGCGTAAACACTTTGGAGATATTGAATGATACAGAGCTCATAAAAAGGTACCGCCTCAATCGCGAGGGTAATATACATATTATATTATATATATTATATATAGATACCCGCTGATTGTTTATGAGATGCAGACATGTAACCAATTGACTAGTCAGTATTCTTGGTTTCATGTTAAATCAGTGACACGTAGCCTACATTTGTATTTTAGAATCTTTATTAGAATATAATAGGGTGCATCGGATCATTTTTCGATCAGCAAAAAAAATAAATAACGGGCCAAAGGCGCGTTTCCACCAAAAATTACCAGGAACTATTCTCAAGGAATTGAATGAATGATAATTTCAGTTTTTCAATGTAAGTTATTTCACTAAATCTTTATTCGAAAATTTCACAAAATACATTTTTAGATTCAGTACGCCTTAGGCAATTTAACTAGGGTGGTTTTATGCCTGAATTAATTTAATAAAAAATTAGAAGATCGCTAATGTTTCAATTTTATTTAATTCGGTCGCGTTTCTAAAAACCTGCCTCCCAGAAAGGCATTTAGTATGAAAAACAAAGCAAACCAAAACATACATGGTTGTCTATCTCTTCACTGTAACTCTGCATCGAGATTTAGGGAATTGTTACTTTAAAACGTAACAGCGGCAGAAAAACTGTATTTCTCTATGATGGTTCAATTTAGCTATTAATCCACGGATCATATGCATGCCGAACCGTGGGGGTTGATCCGTACGGATCACGGATCAACTGCGATCCGTTACACCACTAGAATATAACAGGAACAGGTAGTCCTACATACCCCTTTACAGTAGCATATCATTTATTTGCTATGTTGAAATCGCGGGCAGAGACCCATCCCCTATATCAGCCAATCGCTGTGGGCATTCTGAGTAAGCTCGTTCATGAGAAACAACGTCATCCATAGCAACGATGTCAACCCCGCCCTCACTCTTAGCTTGAAAATTCTAGGAATTCCTTAGTATGAGTTTGTCTTTGCAGCTTTGTGAATAGGTTTTAAGGTGGGACTCCTAACTAAAAGGTTTTAGTGCGATTTACCTAGTGGTAAGATAAAATTCTTTGTGAATACGGGCCCTGGGGTGTATCTCCAAAAGGGCGTTAAGTGCATCTTAGCTCTAAATGGAGCTTTAACTGCGTCGTTATTTTACACGCATTGCCTGAAACTTTCACAGTTAACGTGGCTCTTTATTTCGATCATTAATTATGAGTCACCCAGACTACTTGTAGATTGCATTACCTGACACTGCAGACAGTGGCCACTAACCATAGAGGCCCAGAGGGGTGAGGAGTCAGTACGACTGTGAGTGCCCCCCCCTTACCCCCGGCCCAACTGCACATTATGTACTTGACTAGTGACAGGTATAAAAGTCTAGATGGGGTTTATTTTTAAATATTACTTACTTAGTGGGGAAAAGCCCAACCAAAAAGTCACATTCTGCATTTGAAAACAGTAGCCCTGGTCTGTGGTCTGTGGGGTTCACATTCTGCTGGTGTAATGAAATGCTGTAATGATAGGCAGCTGATTTAGGAGGGTTTTTTCCTGCTGCTGCAGACATCCATGACATTCATTTGCCCATGTGATGATGATTCGGCTCACTGTGGTACGGTGAATATCAAAATAGTGGGCAAGGTCCCTCTGCTTAAGGTACATCAAAAACTGGCAGGTACACCAAAAATAGGAACAGCTCATCAACAGGTGCAAGTTTCTGTTAAAAAAAGAAAAAAAAATTAAGTCATCAAGTGTTGATATGTCTCAAGGCACAGGCTTAGAATAAATGATCCACTACCCTAGATTGATCATTGATCCAGTACATTAGAAAAAATGGTACACTATGTATTATGTTGAACTGAATGTATATGTTTAGCCAGGTAAGTCATTGAAAATCTGTCACAGTATATTCCTATACTTACAGAATATGTGCAGAGATAAATCAGTCATACTTTTCGAAACCAGTGATAAGATACGCTGATAGAAGCCATTGTTCTTAAGGGAGTAGCACCTTCATTGTTGGCTGATGCCATTCCTGGCCCAGGTGACCCACACAGTTTTTGTGATTTCTGGCTCTATCAGACACCAGAAGGCCATGAAATAGTGATAGGTAGCAAACCTTAGAATATAAAACATAAATACATGTGTTAGGTTCATGTAAACTTCCTGAAATTTACAAAGCACTAAAATGTGAATGTAAAAAATTATAACAGATGTGCAATTGGTCTCATCTGGTGTAAAAATGAGTGTCTTCATCAGAACCAACAACTCACCTCAACCCAAATCTGTGGTGAACTTGGACAGCTTGCAGATCGAGCCGCTCAACTTTTCCCTTCAATGATTCCCCAGTGGCATCATCTAAAGCAGCAGCTTTAGGAGCAGCGCAGTAATCATGCTCCTCCATTTTAATTTCCATCTCAGACACCTCATCTGAGACCTTCTCAGTGTCTGGAGTGGGTCTCTCACGCCGTTCCCGAATGCCAGGCCGAGGAGGAGGTGGTTGTTGGTACTCACTCTATTGAAACAGCATGGGGCTTTATTCCTTTCTAAGCCTCCTTCATTCCCTGGGTGCTGGACCAATAAAAGCATCCCCCTGAAAATGCAGATTGCAGACTTTTTCGCTACCATGAAGGACTCTCGCTGAATCTTCTGTAGCCATTTTGCCCACTGGGTCCAAAGGAAACCAATGGGAACTCAATGTTGAATTGTAGCACAAATCATTAGCACCGGATTTATGGAGCAGGTATTTGAATTCCTGTTTACTCATCGCACATGATCACAGAACAACAGTACACTTCTAGATAGCGGAAGAGCATCAGAGACAAATGTGACATTTTGTGCACAGAACTCATTCCGTGATACTCAGCCCTGGGCAACAGCACCTGTAGAGGTACTCAATCCATGTCCTAACCATCCCTTATGAAGAATCATTTTTAGACCTAGTTTTTTACTGTGTTTCTCCCTGACCAACATGAGCCCTTGTGAACTGAGACATCTTGAGTCTCGTTTTTCTGCTTTTGCCCTTGAGAAGCCGTTTGGTCAAATTTAATTGTGAGCTAATATCAAAATTACATGTGGTTCTCCCATAAATTATATTTGATCTCAGCTGCAATGTTTCAAGCTTTTCTGAGTACAGTCTGTCCATGCCAACAGAAGAGTCCCCTGGGAGTTGATTCAAAATCACTCAAATGCATACCAAATAAGCTCTCACTGTGTTTCCATTTTTTTCTGTCCAATTTTCAATAGCTAATTGTGCCTCTTGAGTATTTTCATTGTAACTGCACTGACCTGGGAGAAAGCAATGGTTTTCCACGCCACAGGCTACACAGTACGACAGTTACAGCTAGCGTTGATCAGAGGATTTCTAACTTTGGGCACATGGTTTGTCATTGGGAGGAACTATTTCAACAGTAAGCAATGAGCCCTGGCCTGACTTAAACAGCACTCACAGCCATAGTTAGCTTATGGCTCACTAAACGCCTTAGCCCTTGGTGAGTCCATATCATCACATTTTTGTGCCGTAGCCTGTGTGATGTGAATAAAGTAAACTAACAATGTCTAATTTGAAATGGGGAGAAAAGAAAAAATAATAGTAGATAGTTGAGTGGCTCAGTGTAACTGCCAGCATAAAAGAAAACATCACAGCCATAAGGAACCTTAATGAACACTCAATACAGTACACTCTGATATACAGTCCAATGTGTCTGTTAAAGAGTGTTTGTTTAATTTTGGTCCTGTCTGTAAAGGTGCCTGCTCTGCTAATCCGGGTCTGGGTAATGTTGTTAGCCTGCCATGACTGGAAGTCTGCAATAATGGGAAACGATTGGTTTCATCCTATGGGGGTGGGGTGGGTCTAAGTCAGCACGGGTTCCTTGGTTTACTGCTACATGAGCACCCCCTAGCAATGAGCCAGGCACCAATAGGTCACCAAATGTCATCTGTGAGAGATGCACCTCTGCACTAATGGATGCTAACTCTCCTGTGGTATGCTGTGGGGCTTATAGTGTAGAGTGTATCGGGCGAGTGAATCAGAGGGGCTCCCTGCTCCCTTTGCCCCCCTGCTTCCTGTGTTGGAGTGGGTTGCACACATACCATCTGGAGAAAAGAAGGGGGGTGGAAGCTTGTTACAAGCCACAAAACCGATCCCATATGGGATATTCCTTTGTTATACGAGTGCATCTGTATATCTGTGTCTCACTATATTGAGCTTTCAGAAACACCCTGGAGGATATTGACTGCTATCACAGGGCGTATAAACCCCAGTCACTGGTCTCTGCCCCATGTGTTTCTCTCAGAAGCAGAAGTGGTTGTGTCTATTGAAGGATTGTGGTATCCGGGAAGCATTGTTAGTTCCATTATGATCATTGTGATGTCATCACCTGGGGCAGAAGAATAGTCAATTGGAATGCTGCTCATGTGCCTCTGATCTGAATGCGCTGCCTGGCAACACTGCTTCACCTTGGAGGTGTACAGACAAGGGAGGGAACATACAATTCAACGCCCCTCCACATACACACACAGATATACTGCACACACGCATACACACAGTAAACAAATGCACACAAGTATACAGCACACACACATGCACACACACATACGTATATATGTATTACACACTCTCATAACACTCATACGCATACATTATAGATATTGTGGCTGTATAGTTCACACACTGGCATACAGTACATACATAAACCTCATACACACAAACACACACATAATTACACACACAGACCTGTTAATGCTGTTTGCAGTGCAATCACGTCTGGTTTGGATGTGAGAGAGGGTAGATGCAAGGGCCTGCAGTCAGTCAATCCTTCTTCATTAAGAAAACCAGCGGCAGAGCAGAGCTGCTCAGGAGCCAGTGGGAGAAATGTTCACTTCCATAATGTTGGACGCACAGAGGTCCCTCGCTTCCGGCCTGCTCTTTTCTGCTGAAGGTGCAGTCACCAAAAACAATGTCTCGACAGCCTCCCATCTCTTTTTCTTTCCCATCCTTTTTTTCATTGGCCTTTTTATCTAATCCCCTCTCTCATCCGTGTTCTTCAGCTCACTGAAATGACTAACGCTCACACAACCCGGAAGGAAAGATGACAAAGCAACAGAACCAAATTCAATACAGTAAAGAGAAAAATTGTTTATGCCATTGTCTTTGGTCTGGTCAGAGTCATTGGTCTGGATACATCTCTTGTTAAATATCGTACAGAACTGGGGCCTCCCGCATGGTCTAGTGCAGCGGTCCCCAACCTTTTTTGCACCACGGACCGGTTTCATGCAAGACCATTTTTCCGGGGGTGCATGGAAGAAAAGAAAAAAACTGAGACAAGTGCGGAAAAGAGGCACAGACGGAAGTGGTCATTTAAAAAAATAAAACACCTTGCAGACTGCGATAGTCAATAAAATGGAAATAAAATTAAAATTAAAACGTTTTTATTATTTGCGGCCCGGTACCAAATGCCTCACGGACCGGTACCGGGCCGCGGCCCGGTGGTTGGGGACCGCTGGTCTAGTGGTTTCAACATCCGACGCTGGCCACGGCGACCAGGGTTTGATTCCCTGTCACACCAGAGTCGGCTCTGGCCAGGAGTGCCACCGGGGCGGCAATTGGGTGTCCGCCCCAGGGAGGGGGAAGGGAAGCCGACACAGTTTGCTGCGCATAGGAGTGGTTCTGGGGTGCTGGAATTACAGTCAACAGCACAACGAGTGCTGTCTCGGAGGAGGCAGTGCTTCGCCATTGTCACTGCCGGTCTACGGCAGCGAACTACGAGGGAGGGGATTGAACTAAGAATAGCGGGAGTAATTGGCTACCAAATTGGGAGAAAAACAGGAGAAAATCGGAAAAATAAATTTAAAAAATATATATATATCGTACAGAACTGTAATTTGCAGTATGTACAACTGTCTCATCTGTAACAACACAAAAGGCTCAGATACCTTTGTTCTTAAGGCAGAGTAATATAATTGTTTGAGAGCGATTGTTTGTTTTTTGTTCAAACAATCAAATAACATAATGGGTAACTGCATTTAAATTGCTTCCCCTAACTAAAAACAACCATACACATGTGAGAGCTGGATTTAGGTAAGTATAGTATTAGTATACCATATCTATAGTAGCCATGACAAGGGAAGATGTATTGGCAGAGAAGCACCAGTTTTTTTTAATCAGTTCAGCACTGTTTTCAGTGTCTCCAAAGAGAGGTTGAAGACCAAACCCGTAAACGGAACAGTGGAGATTTTCAGAGGGCACGCTCTCATTTGAATTCTCTCGGGGGGTGGGGATATATCGTTACCTACAGGTGATTGATAACTGCACCATGGATTGATAACAGGCTCTGTACACAATACACAGTGCGTTTTCTTTTTGTTATGTTGGTTTCTTTTCATTCTTTTTCCGGCAGGAACAGCGGTTCTCCGAGCCATAATTAGAGTGTGGAAGATTAGCTGGAGGCAATCTTCCGGATCCCTGCGTTCCCGCTGAAGCCTGTGGACCCGGAGCCTTGATTGAAGTGCAATCATGGCCCTTTGACAGAACAGGGAAGCGAAATAAGCGCGGGTGCAGAGATTGATGGGTTGATAAGCACAGCGCAGGCAAAGTGGAACAACGGCACAAGCAGCTGCAATAATGACCCCCCCTTTATCAACGCAAAGTGATATCGAAGCAAAGAAACTGGAGGGGGGGAAAATATTTAATTTATCATAATGTGCACATGCACAAGAAGAGGAAAATAATCCCTATGAAGTTGTTGTTTTTGTCTATTGTTGTTGTTTTTAGGGGGAGGGCTTTGCAATGCTTATATTTTATTCACATTCTTTGGACTAGCAAAATTATTGGTAAAATGTGATATTAGACCAGTGTTTCTCAAATAGTGGGGCGCGGTGCGATGCCAGGGGGGGCGCGTGTGACCAGAGGCGTAGCGTGGGGGGTGCAAGTGGTGCAAGGCGGTCGCACCAGACGCAAGATTTTGAGGGGCGCAAAATTTAAGAAAACATGAAAAAAACAACCTTTTTTGCACCGTGGACCGGTTCCGAGGGGCGCAATTATTTTTTCGCGTAGCACCCCCCCCCCGGTCCGCGAAATAAACGACCTGCTCTCAGCTTTTTTTCGTGAAATGTTTTCTTCTTCCTAGGGGGGGCGTAACAGAAAATAATTGAGAAGCACTGTATTAGACCAATGGGCCAATTTATTATTTATTTTTCTGCAACATCTTTTGAAAAAATGTTGACAACAATGTTAATCTGTTTCGTGCAGTTACGTTCTGCAAAGATTTTTGTGGAAGGGGGTGCATTCAGTATAATAATTTTGATGCTTCAAATTTAAGTTAATTTAAGGGGGAAAGTTAAGAACAAGGTGCCATAGTGTTTAAATTGATTGTCCCACTCAAGGTCTCTCTTAAAAGTAAGGAGGGCCACCAACCAAAAGTTATTGCAAGAAATGGTTAGGTTCAGGTGTGAACTTCAATCCACTGTTCATGCAAATTTGAAGCAATTTGCATTAATGGTGCCTGCATGACACAGAAGGTAAATTCCCCCCAAATCATGGGAGCTCGTTAACATCTGAATCTGTCAATTCTATTCCTCAACTGTCCCAGAGCCAGGGCTGCTGTTGACCCACTGCAGGGGACCTGGGAGTTGCTGGTTCAAATCCCAGGTGTGGGCACTGACATTGTATACTTGAGTTGGGTACTTAGCCTGTATTGCTTCTGTCCACTGAATATATCTATTTGTAGCCATAGATAAGGATGTCTGCTCAATCAATTATTATAAGTAATAATGGAATGATAATTATTATTATTTTTGTTGTTATTATTATTATGCAAATCCTTAGAGATGGCTACATTGTTAATGGCTTCTTTTCAAATGTAATAAGCATAAGTATTAATCATGCAGATGCAACTAATTATCTGTCTGGGTGGGAACACTCAACTTGCTTGCATTCTTGAAGGATGAGCAGATGAAAAATCTTACACCTCAGCTGTCAACCAGGCAATTCAGTAATTAAAGACATTTGGATCTAATTGAGCGTAATTACATGTACAGCTGGTGATATTTGTGATTGTCAAAAAGCATGGCACGGCTCTTACGCTGCCCGTGCAATCCTTCATTTATCCAACCCCCGACCCTATCCCTTTTCAGAGTTTCAGACCATGCGCATTTCTGTTCAATTTCGTTACAGCATCTCACTCACAGGCTGCATGGTGTGCCTTTCATCAAATGTTCCCCAGGCTGTGCCAAGCAGACCGTGCATCGTGCGCATTTATACTTCATTCGCATAGGGAGCCCAGACGAGGCACCGCAAGCAGACATCAGAGACTGACAAGAGAGGAGAATTAAGCCGCGTGGCTGCTGCGATACAGTCACTCACAGCAGCCCCAGGAGCACAGCACACCCCCGCCTCTCTGCTCTGTGACACAGGGATAATATACTGTGCACACATATAATACAGCGCACAGGTAAGCTTTGGTTCTATCGCACAGCTAATTTGCTTCTCGCTCTCTTTTTCTCTTTTTTTCCTTATTGTCCAATTTCCTTCTTGGCCCTCAGTACCATGCCTGAGGCTATACAAAAAAGTGTCAAGTTGAAGTGCGTGAACAAAACAGGTACTGTGCGGATAAGTGATAATGTTTTCCAGAGTTACTTTTTCACAGTTTTCTGAATGTGTTGATTTATAAGACATTTCCAAGCTTTGTTATGACAGGATATCAGTCATCTGAGCAAAGTGGAGCCAAAGACAGGAAGGACACATTGATAAAAGCATTTTTCATTATACTGAGTGGAGACTTTAACATTCAGAACAGCTCTTATTCCTTTCCTTATTTTTGTTATATTTTGACAGGAGATCTTTTGACAGGCTGCAGTGTTCTCTGAGTCATCACAAAAACTTGGCACGGGCTGGCAAGCGGAGGGTTGCTGGTTTGAATCCCAGGAAGGCCAAACAAAAAAAAACAGTGAATTGGAAACTGGAGGGATGCTGGTTCATTTCCTGGGGCACTGAGCTCTTGAGCAAGGCACTGAACCCCAGCTCCAGGGGTGCCGTACTATGGCTAACCCTGCGCTTGGACCTCTCTTCGCATGCAATTACCTTGTCTAACATGGCAATACAATTTTATTATTCTCTATTCTAAAAGCACACACTCACACATACACACATGCATACATACGCATGCACATGCACACACACACACACACAAAGTACTTTTTTTCCTCATATCAGTGGAACACCTGGGGCAGTTAGCTGGGCCCTTCACTCTGCATGGTAGTTCAGACAATCACTGGCTGCACAAAGCAAAGGGCAGTTTACAATATTCTGCAGCTCTATAAAAACGGTGAGCTGCCAACTTTTAAAATACAAGGCTATCGGTCAGAAAGTGATTACCTTGAACTTTCCCGGAGACACTCTTTGGCTTTAGTGTCTTGTAAAGATCAGAAAATATCTTCTGCATTTCCAACAGAATCAGGGCCCCTGTTGCACACATGGGGCCCCAGAACATTACTCCAGTGTCACGGGGTACCTTCAGGGGAGGCCTCACGATTAAATATTTTGCAGTGCTCCTTGATTTCTATAGTAGCACAATCACCATTTTTTGGTTTATGTCATGTATGTATTGGAAACCACAGTTTGAATGAATACTCGATTCTGATTGGCTGACATTTACTATGCGTATACATGATATACACACGGTACATCCTTCTCACTTCTAAAACAAGTTCCATATTAATATGCCCAAACACACAGGCTGCATAAAAAGGATTAACATTACTTAATTGTGGGAACCTCTCATTTTTAAAATCTGGATTGAAAATTCAGCAGCTCATCTGCAGATCTGTCAAGTTATGGAAATTAATTTCCAGACCATCGGAAGGTCTGTGTTGGAGTCTACTATAGCAACAGGGCTCATTTGCATAGATAAAAGGTTGGCAATAACTTAGTGGAATTGTTTTCTATCTTACCCAGAAATATATCTTGCTAGTTAGCCAGCCAGCTAGTAGCCGTGGTATAAGTGGAATAAATCACTCTAAGCCATACATTCAAAGGATATATACACACTTCTGGGGTGCGATTGGCACAAGACTGAAAGCCACATCACCACCCTAGGCATGCATATATACTATCTATCCCACTAATGATAGATGGGCTTAAGCTACCCAGGATTCCTCGGGTTACCACTGTGTTATTTCCTCTCAACGATACACTGGGGGCTGACAGGTCACCAGGTAGTGACAGTGAGATATACGGTCTTCTCTAAGCTCTTGCCTGTAGTTCTGGATTGCCTGTAGGATGTAAAATACTCACTAGCCTGTGGGCACGTGCTTCAGCTACGGTGAAAGCATTACATCCGTGAAATGGGCTTATTATATCAACAGCCTTTAGATGGCTAAGTCTGAAATATCGCCACAGGTTAAATAGTTAATTACCAATGACTCATTTCAGTAAAGTCATTCTGTCACCCCCTAAAGTCAGAATAAGAGCTTAAATTGTCTCACCTGTGCACAGGTGTCTGGCTCTTGCAATGTGCTATTCACATCTCTTGCCAAGAGTTTCCACCAATGTGGTTACCCAGTTCAGAAGGTCATAGGTTTTATTCCCTTTTTGACCACATCAGCCATGCACTTCAAGTGGGGGGGAGAGCCGGGGCCATAAACACGCCTTAATTTAGACGCTGTGCTTCCCCCAAACTAAGAAAGCAGCAATGTGCTGGGAGGCTGACGGCACACACAGTTATAAATTAATGACAGCATATTCATGTTTAGGACTTAGGGCTTAAATAATGAATGGCAGTTCTACGAGTTGCCATCCAGAAACATAATCATTCGGATCATAACTTACCCCGCCTGAAAACGGGTGGCACCTGACTGGATTTAAGACAGCTGCATTCTTTATGGTCATAAGGTCTGAAAACCCAGGCAGTAAAGACATTAATGTGCTGACCTTGAAGTGATTAGAGAACTGAGCACTTCATCTTGCCTGCAATTTTCCCAAGAAATACATTTTTTTTTTTTAGTTAAATTATTACTACTACTAACACATTGACTTTTAGTACTATTTATACCAAGGACAACAACAACAATTGCATACCCATCTGCACATAAACACCAAGTCCTGAGCTTTGTCAGGCCACCTGTAGTGTAGGCTTGGCTATCTAAGGCAGGTATAAAAGAACATACAGTCTTGAATTATTAGAAGCCACTCTCACTAAGTAGAAAAATGTGTTAGAAATATATTTTTTTAATTAAAAGTTAAAGATGAAGCCCCATCACAGTTAGGTTGAATGCATTCCACTTGCATAGCACAGGGAAAGACTCACAATGTAAACTATATTTTAAGGAAGACACAGAATTTCTGAAAGATATAAATAATTAAAGGGTGGTGAATATGCATCATCACATAAAGTGCATTCAGGTGGCATCAGGCATAAAGTTCTCACTGCGATGAGAGAAACTCCAGCTGCATTTGCCTGATGCTGTTAATATTTCATCAGATTAAAGTTTTATGCATTTTTTATTTAAATTCGGGATAAATTGTAACTTTGGGGAAAAAAAGATTAGTCACAAAAATGCAGTTTCATATTGACTGTAATATAGCCTTCAGTCGAAACCCTGTCTTTTTTTTTACAGTTACAGATGTTACAGATAAAACATAAATAATATTACTGTGAAGCAAATATTTTTTACACTTTTGCATTGACAACGTTTACGATAAGGAAGTGAATTTCATTCATTTTAGCAGGGGTAATTCTCCCTTTCTGCAGTTTCATCCTTGTGCTGAGTGGAACCAGGACAGGGTAACTCACGGGTTCTTTATATCACACACCGTGGCTTAGTAGGTAGAGCATGGCATTGGCAATGCTTAGGTTGTGGGTTCGATTCCCACTGGGACCACATATACTGAAAAATGTGTGCATTCATTACTGTAAGTTGCTTTGGATAAAATTGTCTGCTAAATAGCATAGATTATATATTACACACCAACACATCCTCCAATACCATTACAGCTTCCCACACTTCCCATCTGATGCCTAGTGTAAACATTGAGCAGTGATACATCCCATCACACTTAGTCTACACAATGTTAGGGTGTAGGTGGAAGTTGCCTGTGAGCGCTGGTCAGCTTCAAAGTCAGTTTTGCATTTGTCTTCTACATGGTTAAGGTTAGGATTTGGGTAAAGCAGGGTTCAACAATAAGGATTACCCGATTGACCGGGGAAAGTAAAACGCCACATCGGGCTAGCAAATCTAGCAACTCACTTGCCTGATCGGGTAAAAGTGGTAAATTTTTTTTAAAAAGTTTAAATATTATAAATGTTTCAATCATCGGCGGCACGGTGGTGCAGTGGATAGCACTGTCGCCTCACAGCAAGAAGGTCTCGGGTTCGAATCAGGCCGGGGGCCTTTCTGTGTGGGTTGCATGTTCTCCCGTGTCCGCGTGGGTTTCCTCCGGGTACTCGGTTTCCTCCCACAGTCCAAAGACATGCACGTTAGCCTAATTGGAGAGTCTAAATTGCCCGTAGGTATGAGTGTGTGAGTGAATGGTGTGTGTGTGTGCCCTGCGATGGATTGGTGACCTGTCCAGGGTTTATTCCTGCCTCTCGCCCCTATGCATGCTGGGATAGGCTCCAGACCCCCCCCCGCGACCCTGACCAGGAATAAGCGGCTTAGACAATGAGATGAGATGAGATGTTTCAATCATTTTTTTCGATCATCGTCGTATCATAAACTCTTATGTTCTCGTTATCTGGCACACAGCATAGCCCCCTCTCTTTGCACGTGTCGGAGAATATTGGCACGCGCTGTTAGCCAATCAAGAATTGAGTAGGCTAGTAGTGTGACGCGTGGCTGTCAGGCTTGTCACTCACGAGAAAATGGCGGTCGGTAAAGACAAAATTTATGAGCTGAAGCACAAGCGAGCATTTAAATGATCCTGGCGTTAGAGGATGTGGGCGAAACTCCAACTATGTATTGCGCAGTTTGCCGCAAGTTTGAGAGCAAGGCAGATAAAACTGCGTCGTTTTTCAAAGGCACGTCAAGTTTCCGAAAAACATAGCTGGAGTGCCATGACGAGCCGACAGCATCTCACTTGCATGGCAGCTAAGAGGGCTGCCAAAAACCACTGCTCCGGGGCCTTGCGGTGCTTGTACGAAACATGAACCATAACATGGTACTCATAAATTATTAAAACACTGTGTTCACTGTGTGAAATGTTTTAATTGCACATTGTCCCTGCCTTTAAAACAATTACATTTTATGTTGATAGATTGAAGAGCCAACTCCTTGATGCAGTGATCAAAAGCATGAGGAGCTGTTTCAAGGACCTGGAGAATGACAAGATTCTTCAGGCGGCTGCGAGGTTGGTGGACCCAAGGGAGTGGCCCACAGAGGAGGCAGACCTGGCCAGTTACGGAGCAGACCATCTCCGTGTCATCACAGACCACTTTGCTGACATACTAGATTTGGTGGGTGGGACAGGGGTCAGGCAAGGCACCAGGAGTGGCCAAGCGCAAAAGTGGTGATCAAAGCACTGCCCCAGGTCCAACAAAGCATGGTATGGGCAGACCCTATTTTTAACAGACCCTGAAAGGCTGCAGAGCTTCCCCAACCTGCTGATGGTGGTTGAGCTGATCCTCGTGCTCCCACTATCCACCGCTGCCTGAGAGCGTGGCTTCAGTGCCATGAAGTGCATTAAAACGGATTGGCGGAGCAACCTTTCAGTTGAAATGCTGTGGAAACGGCTATACATTAGCATTGAGGGGCCAGCAGTTGCCAATTTCGATGCTGAGCGTGTTGTACAAAGATGGCTGTCAGCAGGGCAGAGAGCACATCGGGTGTAATTAAGATTTGTATTTGTATGGTTTCATTAGGTTTTTAGATGCGAAGCACCTGTTATAGCCTGTACTTTCACTCACTCACACATGGTTAAGCTCACTCACTCACAGTTAACGAGTTCATCTCTGGGGAGAAGGAGGGGGGATGGGTCATATCATTTTCGATATACAAGAATGTTTGTTGCCTCGCATCTAAGACACTCTGTCCTTGTTCTGTTTCATTTACTTAAATAAAGATTAAACATGACAATTAACTTAATCTTTGTTATTATTTGATAACCGCTAATAAATAAAACTATTTGTATAGGGGCAAGTAAAAATTGACTTCGGGTAAGTAGATTGGGCAAGTGAAAAAAAAAAACCTTAACGTTAACCCTCGGTAAAGGTTAGCTGGCGCTGTATCAGTGCTTTGGGGCCACTTCTGCCTCAAGCCAATGTTAGGAGGATAGCTCTTAGAACATCGACTCAGTATTCAGAGCCAGGCACTTACTGCCCTCTAGTGACGGATTGGCATTTCATGACGCCCAAAATGGGCATAGCTACCACTTCAAATCAATGAGTCTCTAACACACATGGTGCTCCACCCATCTTGGGGTTCAAGAAGCCTCACCCTCCCAACACTGCCATTGTCCTCTGCAGGTCAATACTACCACCTCTTAAGTAAAAAAGCAATAGATCAAGTGGAGTACCGTTTATCATAATTGTTTATCATAATTTTAACAGCCAGATGTAGTGTGAACATTAGCTATTAACATTTTAATGTTTACATTATTTTTGCTGTATATTAAATGAATTTAGGGTGCAGAGCTGTGACCATGTAAATAGACTCAAATCAAGACCCTCAATCTTTGATAGAGCATCTAGATAGCTTCGTTAATGTTTTCAGTTTCCTACAATCTGATTGGTGCCAGCACATTTCTGAGGGTGGATCTGGTTGACTGGGACAGACAATTGTTTCACACACCCCCAAGACTCTGTGTCCAGCCCTCCCCCTGACTTGTGCTTCCTCTTGTCTGTCCGTATTAGTCTTCCCACTTAGCACAACTAGCATACTAATATAGAGATTTAAAAAATCATTCTGGCCTACAGTACTCAGTTTGTTCCCTAATAGTAACTTTTTGACTGTCTGTAGTTGGCTTTCAATGTTGCCCATGTAGTCTGGATAGTTTTTATTTTGATGGCACAGAAGACATGCTTCATAGAGTCCAGGCTAGCAGAAACAAGGACAGAACACAACATTAAGGTCAAAGAGCATAGACCAGAACGCTTGTAGCCAACTATTGCTTCTAGTGAGAACATGGATAGCAGGAAACTCTGAAACAAGAATGAAGAAATTAGACTGTTTCAAAGCTACTATGGCTCTCTATAAATGCTGACATGTGAGACTCCCCCAGATCATTGCTTTCTTTGTCTTGGGGGAAAATAAACCATTTCCAGATGCAATGATTATCATTTAGAGCACTTTTTCGGGACAGTGAAGCCAGCTGTAAATTTGGTTTGTGCCATTAGGGATGAATTGTTTTAGGAGTTCAGAGGACTGCCCTTTTTTTGTCAGTCCTTGCAGTGAAACTGCTCTGCCGTGAGCCAGTAAGACCAGGGAAAGCATTTATTCTTTATTCAACTTTATTTATTCCCAATTTTATATCAAGCAGCAGCCATGTAAATAATTGTCCTTGGCACTTATCACAAAGAGAAGGTGGATCTCGGGTGGCCTGACAAAATTCCCAGCTAGACTATCCAAATCTGTCCATCTAATCATCCCCCAGTATGATTGCCTAAATAATCAGTTGATGTGTGGTGAGCATTCTGGCACAAAATGGCTGCTGTTTATCACCCACGTGGGTGCTACACATGGTGAGTGAGGTTTACCTCCCTGCATTGTAAAGCACATTGAGACTCTGAATACAGCTATACAAATGCAATTCATTATTATCATCATTATTATTACTTTAGGGCGGACCATTGGAGTGACAGGGGGCGAGGATTCTGCATTTGTGAAATGTGCCTTTATTATACTGTTTATACTGTATAGAAACCTTATGTCATGACTCATGAGTTATGCACTATTTTTCAGTTAATAACCAAATAGTAACCAGGTTGTAAACTGGTAATAAGATTTACATTTTTGTTCAATTTAATGTGATTTGTGAAGTGATTTTGCACTTTCATATGTATATAACTGTAAATAGTATTATAAAAATAGCGTAATACTAATTCAATACTAATTGAAATATTAATTTTACACACTAAAATTGGAAGCATATTACCTATTGCGTGTTATATTTATAAAACATATAAATAGATATAATAATAATAATAATAATAATAATGTAAAAGATAGAAATAGAACCTTCAAGGACATATTTCAAAATCGTTTCTACGAGTTGGGGTCTGGGAAATGGTTTCCCCATCATGTTTACCCAAAGAGAAACCAAAATATCTCATAAAAACATGCTAGCTATGCTTATTTCATTGCAAATAGCTACAGATTCAGTCAAACTGGGCCGTTGCATCTCTTTCTCCATCTTAAATGAAGGTGCAGAGCATTTCAGAATGTTCCTTGGTATTCTGTTTAACAGCCAGATTAGCTGCTTCAGCACATCACAGCCATACCTCTCCTCACCTGATCCCAGCGATAACACACAGGAGCTTTGCATCTCCACCTGTTATTTTAAATATCATTTCAATAAGCATCCCGGCTCGGAGATTAGCGCTGACCTTTCGGCATGTGGCAGCTACGTCTGCTATGCAGCTGATTGTGTTCTTATCTATACCAGAGGTGTCAAACTAATTTTCAAAGCCGGCACCCAGGCATGTTTCTGCTCCAACATCGCCAAGCTGCTCTTCTTTTTTTAATGACCTCCTCAATCATTAGCTTGGTTAGTTATTTTTCAAAGGCATACATTACAATGAAAGATCACACATGTGCCTCATGCTCAATCTTTCCAATGCGCAGGATTTTGTGTAAATGCATACAGCTAATTAACTTATTAGAATTATGGAACAGTGTTTTTAAAATAACAGCATACACACTGACATAAACTGTCAGTCATCATTTTCATCTTTCAACCATGTCTTCTAATCGTGATATTTAATGAACCATTTATCCTTACTGGTTAATTATGAACTGACAGCTTTATATAGTAATGCCAGTCATTAACACACCCTTTTCATAATTTCTATGTTTGGAATAGTCATAATAGATGCATTTAGTTAATATGTTTAGGATTTTCCTGTTTTGTTTTTGAGAAAGTATCCCTATATACAGTATATATATACAATTTAACAACTTAACAACAAATACCTAATATTTAACACAGCAGCCTGGGGTTAAAAAGTTTCTTTGGTGAAGGGCTCAAGATTTATATTTTATGTGACTTTATGGAAAGGTGCACATGCACCATGTCAGTTGACCTTATCAAAATGAAAGTTAACATTTTGAGAAAACAACATGCAATTTTCACAGCTCAAAGAAAGAAAATGTTTCTACACAGGACATTTTTGGTGAGTATGGAAATGTAGCTGATATATATTTTAAACAGAGTGAACACATATTTGCCCACCAGATAAACTTGTTTTTCATGAATCATGCTTATGCACATGCAAAACAACAATATTTTAATACAAAATAAATTAATATCAATTAATGTATAATGGAATGTATAGTGGAATTATTATATATAATATATATATTTTTTATGATGTGTTATATGGGTGGTTATAGGTGGACATGAGCAGTTGAGCAGCAAATGTTTATTACACTTATAACAATTCATATGCATTAATATAGCTAATATTAATTTATTGTGAATTATGAATGCATTTATAGTGAACTAAATGCATCTGTGCCACAAATTTTTCATTTCTATTATAACGTTTCACGGTAATTATTATGGAGTGATATTCTTAGTTGCTTACCCTTTTTATCTTCATTTTACAGAATCCCACCATCCCTTATAGAAAAAAATCTATTCTGCACATGTGAATCATATGCTATGTCACCAATTTCTCAATGTATACCACATATTGTCATGTGTGTATATCATTTGATCACATGTTGTAACATTTACTTCACCGGTAATTACGTGATCACATATGAAGAGTTCATACACAAAAACCACAGTGCCACTTTGCAATAACTGTACATAAAGCATGAGATATATTGAGTTTGGCAACAAAACAATTCAGAAATCGCAAAGACGGCATTGTGATCTCAATCACAGCTTGTTTGGTTTATTTTTGGCAGGAATGGTGTTTATCGTTTTTTGCGTAAGAGCCCCTTATATATATGTGTGTTTTTTCGACATTTTGCATGTGAAATGAATGTGATTGATTCAGTTTCAGGCAGTTTCATTCAGCATGTCCCTGCATTGCCGCTTCTGTAGTTTTAAATGCGTGCTTCCAGATAAGTGGCAGTGGGGTCACGGTTAGCAGGGATAGAGCCGGTCGGTCATTTTGTGTAAGCACGAGATGGATGTATGGCTATCTGGTCAGCCTGAGGGGCTTTGTTCCCCCATCACGTTAAAGGCTGTAGCCCCGAATTGGCTGAGCGGAGTTCATAAGATTATGCTGTTTGTACCTGGGGCCTCTCAGACTCAGCTTTGCTGTTTTTCGATCAGTGGAAAACCCCTCAAGCTGCCCTTGTTCTAGGTTGTCAAGTGGAGCACAATCAAATTTCTGTCAACCAGGATGGTGGTTCGGTCATGTCTCTTGGCTCTTCATTAGGCCTGTGCAATGTTGCCATGCTCTGCTCTGCAAGGCAACAGTGGGCTCCTGGGAGAAACCATAAGGCTCCCTCTCACTGTTATATTTAGTTTTTGTTTTTAAAAGCTTTTTAATGCCCATATTTTCCTTTAATTCCTCAGTTTGATATGGCTACTCATGAGTTAAGGTCACTAAGCACATAAGCACACTGATGTTAATTTTAATGTGATATTACAATGTTTTGACTCGTTCAACACCATATTCATATTGGCTGCACATGGAACAGATTGTGCATTATGGCACTGGTTATAATATTGAGATGGTTATGCATAATGTAATTAGCTAATGCTATGGATATCTCCCAAATAATAAAATAATAATTTAAATCGTAACAGCAACTAGAAAACAGATGCTGCCCTTGATGCCACATGCCATAACCATTTTTTTGCATTTGTCTTAAAAAATCTGTCTTTAAATTTCTATTTAAATTCTGCTAAATTCATGAAAGAGCAATTGGAGAATGTTCATAAAGGATCAAATGTGAATAGTTCAATTTTCTTTCATTATAAAACATTCTATCTCCTGGTAAATCTAAATCTGTTTTCCCAGTGGGTGAATTAAATGTGTGTGTGTGTGGGTGGGTGTGTGTAAGAGAGAGAGAGAGGAATAAGAGGAGTGTTTAGCAAGCTTAATTTCCACTATTTCCATAATTTTCCCAATCAAAGGTAAGGCTAGAGCCTTTGAAAAAAGTTCAAAGGAAGAACAGGCCAGAGAAAGGAGCATGTCAATCTAAGATATATCCCATATAAATAAAGTGACTAAAACATCATTCTTTCACCTCAGAAATATAGCAAAGGTACGACCATTTATAAATCAAAACGATGCTGAGAAGCTAATTCATGCTTTCATATCTAGCCGGTTAGACTACTGTAACTCACTCTTCACTGGTCTTCCCAAGAAAACCATTGAAAGACTCCAGCTCATTCAAAACTCTGCAGCTAGATTATTAACCAAAACTAAAAGGAGAGAACACATTAGTCCTGTCCTAGCTGCTCTACACTGGCTTCCTGTAACCTTTAGAATAGACTTTAAGGTCCTCCTTCTCACTTACAAAGCTCTAAATGGACAAGGACCTAACTACATAGCTAAATCTCTTACAAATTACACACCAGCTAGAACACTGAGATCATCAGATGCAGGTCTATTAGAGATCACCAGAAACTGTCATAAGAAGGTTGGTGATGCGGCCTTTGTCAACTACGCCCCAAAATTATGGAACACATTACCCATAAATATCAGGGAAGCCAACACACTAGACATTTTCAAAAGACAACTTAAAACCTATCTTTTTACCAAAGCTTTTCATTAACTCTGACTTGCACTACTAAATTGATCTTGCACTATATATATTTTAATCTTCTCTGATTATGCATTCTGTGTAAAGCACTTTGAACTGCAATTCTTGTATGAAAGGTGCTATATAAATAAAGTCTTACTTACTTACTTACTTACTTACTATATTACCATAGCCAGATAAATGAACTATTCAAACAATACAAAACAGTGAATTGTAGAATAATCAAATACACAAACGTAGTTTCACGGACAGGGACAAGCAAAACAGGGACAAAAGAAATGATGAAATATCAAACAATAATAATTAATAACAAATAATGAATGACAGATTTCAATGCAACTTGGCTCCATATACAGTGGGTTCGGAAAGTATTCAGACCCCCTTAAATTTTTCACTCTTTGTCATATTGCAGCCATTTGCTAAAATCAATTAATTTCATTTTTTCCTCATTCATGCACACAGCACCCAATATTGTCAGAAAAACACAGACTTGTAGACATTTTTGCAGATTTATTACAAAATAAACACTGAAATATCACATGGCCATAAGTATTCAGACCCTTTGCTGTGACACTTGTATATTTAACTCAGGTGCTGTCCAATTCTCTTCTGATCATCCTTGAGATGGGCCTACACCTTCATTGGAGTCCAGCTGTGCTTAATTATATTGATTGGACTTGATTTGGAAAGGCACACACCTGTCTATGTACGGTCCCACAGTTGACAGTGCATGTCAGAGTAAAAACCAAGCCATGAAGTCCTAGGAACTCTCTGATTGATGGAGGTCTGATTGATGGAGTGCTGCAGAGATGTTTGTCCTTCTCCCATCGCTGCAGAGGAACTCTGAAGCTCTCTTAGAGTGGCCATTGGGTTCTTGGTCACCTCCCTGACCATGTCCCTTCTTGCCCGGTTACTTAGTTTGGCCAGACGGCCAGCTCTAAGAAGAGTTGTGGTGGTTTCAAACTTATTCCATTTCACAATGATGGAGCCCACTGTTCTCCTGGGTGCTTTCAATGCTTTAGCAATGTTTTTATACCCTTCCCCAGATCTATGTCTCAACACAATTCTATCTCGGAGGTCTATGGAGAGTTCCTAGGACTTCATGGCTTGGTTTTTACTCTGACATGCACTGTCAACTGTGGGACCTTACATAGACAGGTGTGTGCCTTTCTAAATCAAGTCCAATCAATATAATTAAGCACAGCTGGACTCCAATGAAGGTGTAGGCCCATCTCAAGGATGATCAGAAGAATTGGACAGCACCTGAGTTAAATATACAAGTGTCACAGCAAAGGGTCTGAATACTTATGGCCATGTGATATTTCAGTGTTTATTTTATAATAAATCTGCAAAACTTTCTACAAGTCTGTGTTTTTCTGACAATATTGGGTGCTGTGTGTGCATGAACGAGGAAAAAAATGAAATTAATTGATTTTAGCAAATGGCTGCAATATGACAAAGAGTGAAAAATTTAAGGGGTCTGAATACTTTCCGAACCCACTGTATATATATTAGGGGTGTGATGGTATACCACGATATTCAAATATGAAATAGTACTATCATAAACGTTATATAATACTGTGATAGTAAATCATGTGGCAAAAGCTATTTTCATGAGGGGAACAAATATTTAAATCGTTACCCTACTAAAATGTCTAAATAACCCATATTAAAGAATCTGGGGTGTCTGCTAATGTCATTTAATCCAACCACCTCTTTGGCTGTTCTTGCATTTTTTTTGTTTACAATGCAATTGCGCATGTGCAGAGAGTTCCCTCGCATTCCCCAACCTTGGTAGGTAGCTGTTATTAGCTAGCTAGTTACATGACATAAATGCCTAGATGGCCCATTTCCCAGGCGCCAAGTCGCATTTTGCATATGCCCTGAGAAATAGGTTGTTGCAGCCCTGGTTATTGTTGAGAACGGATCTCCCATCTGTAGAGAATGTGGGAAGCACGTAATGGCCAGAGGGAACATGTCAAATCTTGCATTCCACCTGCGTGAGCATCATCCTACATTATGTCACATCTTTTTTTAAGTTATGGAAAAAGTGATTAGCTAAATATAGTACTAGATCCGATAAGCTGATAATGTGATAAAGCAAAATGTTGCTTAATTCGCAAAGTGAATGATTTAAATTGATTTAAACATACAATTACACTATTCATTTACTATTACTATATTCAGTTGCCTTTTTTGTTTTATTTTTCAATTAAAATGTTATATAAATCTGCAAAGAGCCATGCAATAAACAGATCAAGTTGTAAACTTTGTGTGATATTTTCTTTAGCTTAAAAATTGATACTGTGATATACCGAAACCCTTGATATTGAGTAGTACGATTATCATACCGTGAAAATGTCATACTGTCACAGCCCTAATATATAAATAATTGTATTTATTTACTTCTTTTGAAAGTCAGAATATCCGACCTGCAATAAACAACATACTGGAATTAAAATTGTATAAATTTGTCGTTTATAAAAATCTTTCATAATGCATTTTAAGGAAGATTATGTGGAACGCATTCTGTCTCTGAAAAAATGCCAGAGACCGCAATAACCATTCAAGTTCAAGTTCAAGTTTTATTTGTCATATGTATAGGTACAAGTATGCAGTCAATAAAATTCTTACTTTCTGTGCTCCAGCCCAATGTCAATAAAAAGAAGTAAAAGTAAAATAATAAAAACAGTACAAGAATTAATGAGAAAGCACAATAATAAATTATATAAAAATGTAAAAGAGGGGGATGCTTTTAAAGTGCAAAAGAGCTTCAAGTGTATTTGAAGTGTTCACGTGTCTTTAATCCGTACAATTTGCAAGACTATGGGGGGGAGATCAGGATGAGGACAGTTTAGGAGCCTGATGGCTATGGGGGTAGAAAGTGTCTCTAAATCTGGTGGTCCGGGCCTTTATACTCCTGATGGCAGGAGCATGAACAATCTTTGGTTAGGGTGGGTGGGGTCATGGATAATGGATAATGGTGTCGAGCCTCTCAAAACACTTCATCAGGATAGGGGTCAGTGCAACAGGTTGATAGTCATTCAGACAGGTGACTGTGCTTTTCTTCGGCACAGGTACTATGGTGGTTGTTTTGAAGCAGGTGGGAACTGTTGCTAATGTCAGAGAGAGATTAAAAATGTCAGTGAGGACGTTGGCTAGCTGAGGGGCACAGAACTTGGATACAGTCTTGGCCGTGCCTTGCGAGTGCGAACTAGAGATTCCTATATTGTTCTAATGTATATATATACATGCTATATGCAGCATTACAGATCATCTGTACATTTTTCTTGATCTTTTCTGAAAATACCCCAATGCCCCGATTATTATATCTATCTACTATTTTCTCATGAAACTTTGATTTGGATCTAGAATGGCAGTGGGGTGTGAAAATGAAATGGGAGATCTAGGCCTGGGTTCTCTTTTGTTAAGCATTTTGTGACAATGCATTTGTAAAAAGTGCTATACAAATACATTTAATTTAATTTAATTTGATTTGAAAACAATTATAATCCAAGGGTTGGAGGTTTGATTCCCAAGTGAGGCACTGCGGTCATGCCCTTGCTCCACAGAGCATATCCAGCTGTTTCAGTGGCCAATATGTGGATTAGGGTGTTTTCTAAGCGGTAATGGGGATATAGCCTTACGTCCCAGAAGGTATCAGTGTTTGCACTCTGACAGTCTGTGACTCGAGCCCCAGATTAGAGTCAGCTCCCATCAAATCCTAGAGCAATCCAATCTGGACACACACTCTCTCTTCTGCAGATCTCGTGCTGCATTTTCCTGTGTTAACAGAGATTTGGTGCTCCACACAATAGAGGTAGTATAGGGAAAGGCAGCTTTTTAGTCTAAAAATAAATCCGGAGAATGGAATTCTGAGAGGTTTTAGGAGACTGTGTCCAAGATGAAACTGACATTCAAGGCCCAGATCCAATCTAACCACTGCTTCATATTGTTGTGAAAAAAATCTTATGTGACTAAAACTTTGTTTAAAAAGTCCAATGTAATTGTCACACGCCACGTGACACACCCTGGACTGGGACAGAGCAGTCCAGACACGAAGTGGAGTTTTTCGGTCTACGGACCGGATTTTTATTTATTTTCTTGACGGCGCGTTCTCTGTTCCCACACTGGGCAGAGAACAAGCACCGGGAGCGTACAATAATAAACACTAATAAACACAAACAAACACGTTACCCTAGTTGCCGCAAAGCTTTCGGGTAACTAAATGAAAATACCAAAACCAAATTAAACAATATCGAACCAGCTCTTTTCAGTTCGTTCGATATTCACTTTCACTTTTCTTCCGCTTTTCTTTCGTTCTTCTTTTCTCGCTCCTCAGTCTCAAACGCCTCTCCCTCCTGGTTCCAGCCACCTACTGAAGGGAGCAGAGCAGTCTTAAAGCACACAGATGTAATTATTATAGACAGGACCAGTGTGTGCGCTTACTGCTCTGCCAGTAGGCGTGGCTGCTAATCGTCCTGATTAGCTGCCGAGACCGACGCCTTCCACAGTAATGTAACAATCTTTTTTTTTTTCCTGAAAAGGTTACTTTTTGAAGATACAAGGTTTTTCTTTTTACAACGCCAACAGTATTATTCGAAACTGTATGGTGGTTCACAGAACCGTGCCCCAAAATAGCCCAAAAGTGTGACCTGTGTTTGCAATGCCAGCAGGGAGCCAGCCAGTGAGATGTGTAAACAGTGGTATTTCCCCAAATGCCTTACAACCCCCACTAATAAAAGCAGTCCTGCTGACTCTGGTGAAACAGGACATGGAGGGGGCTGTTCTCAGGACTGTTGACCAAATCATTTAATTGAATGTGGTATACTGTAACGTCATCATTTACATATACAGTATAATAATGTGGCACGGTGGTGCAGTGGATAGCACTGTCGTCTCACAGCAAGAAGGTCTCGGGTTCGAATCCAGGCCGGGGGCCTTTCTGTGTGGAGTTTGCATGTTCTCCCCGTGTCCGCGTGGGTTTCCTCCGGGTACTCCGGTTTCCTCCCACAGTCCAAAGACATGCACGTTAGCCTAATTGGAGAGTCTAAATTGCCCGTAGGTATGAATGTGTGAGTGAATGGTGTGTGTGCCCTCCGATGGATTGGCGACCTGTCCAGGGTTTATTCCTGCCTCTCGCCCCTATGCATGCTGGGATAGGCTCCAGCCCCCCCGCGACCCTGACCAGGAATAAGCAGCTTAGACAATGAGATGAGATGAGTATAATAATGTTTGGTGTTGTTGGAAAGCTGAGGTCATGAGCAATGGGTTGGTGTCTTTGATGATGTGGTATAGGTGGCACTTAATAAAGATCTCAGAGCACTGTGAAAATGAAAATGCAAATGATCTACACGTCAGCAGCCATTTGTACAACTAATAATGAATAGTGTGATACGCTTACAGAAATAGTGCAAGGAGGAGTTTATTTATCTGTGATTGGGCCCTTATTTGGTGTTTTTTTTCTTTTTCTTTGATGTGTGGGGATATGGTGGGAAAAGTAGTATGCTTCGAGGAGATTCGCTCATACGACCTCCTGCGCATCATTCGCGTATGGCCGTTTTTGTCAGTCTACAGTTGCATTATTCAAATTCAGTTTGAACGTATGTGTAACAATTGTTGCAATTCTAGCTAATAAACATATTCATAACTGTTATATGTTAACAACACACAGCACACGTAGAACTTTGGTTAGGTACACTCCGTAGTCAATCGCCTATACACTAGTGCCGTTGCAAGATACACAATTGTATCCTTGGTAGGCTATACACAGGCCAAACGCACGTCCGCATCTCATATAGGGATAGTAATATGTATAAAGCCACACTACGTGAGCTAAGAGACTATAGTCTCTCATTTGCATATTATACAATTCTATAAGTAACTGGTAACGGAGAGAAAGCTAACATTAATTGGAGTCAGATAAAATAATTGGAGTTAAATTACATTAATTTAATCCTGTTCCGGTATCACAAGGTAAGACTGCACGCTATCCTTTGCCACTCGGACACTTCTACCATCTGATGTGTTTGAGTGGGATCCTACATAACTATGAGTAGGGGCAGGGTGGGGGGGGTATCATCATGAGTTCTATTAAAGCTGAAAACATTTTAATGCTTGCTTAAATCTAGCCCTCAAATCTCCAAAGGCAGCCAATTTGACTGAATCTGGGTCATAATTAAATGAAAGAAAAACCCACTTTCTCCATAAAGAACAGGGCGATCTTCAATTACATTGAAACCGATGTGCGCTAAAAAATGGAAATAAAGGAGAGATGTGCGGTGAGAACAGACAGACACCTCTGAGATGATGGCCTGGCTTCCCAACACTGAGCACTCCAGAAGCAGTGAGCCCAAGGTGTCGCTCCTCGGGCCGTGCTTATTTCAATGACTAAGCCTCTGAGCTAACGGAATCTGAAAAGCTTTGTGCTCTTGATTAGATTTCTGCCATAAAGAGCCAAGCAAAGGAAGCGCTGAGCCCCCTGTAATAGTGAGGATTATTACAGCCGGGAAAGCAAGAGGGGGTTACCTCTTTAGACTGTCAAACAGCACGCTCAATTATTTATTTGCTTAGGAGACACCTTAACCAGGGGGGTACTTGTCTAGTGTAGGGTGCTTTACAGAACTATGCTCCAGTCTAAACCTTAGAAGAATGCAAATTGTGTTTAGGGTGCCGGGATGGAGCAAGCAGGATGCAACAAGGTAGTCCTGCTGCCTCTGACAAACAGGATATGGATGGGGCTGCTCTCAGGACTCTTGAACAAGTCACTCAAAGAAATGTAGTATACTATAACTTCAGAATTCCCCCTATAAATAACTGCAGGTAGTTAACAGTTTCCCTGTTGAAATAAAAGTTTCAATCAATCAATCGTGTGTGTGTGCGTGCGTTTTTGAATATAATGTAATACTGGTTTATTTTCCTCTCAGTGTGATGCTCAAAAAAATGATACTAAAATCAAACTGTAGTTCAGTAGTTGTACCATATGTCTCATTCATCAAATATATGCAGTGTAACAAAACGATACAGAACATGAAAACAGAAGGAAGTTTTGAAACCCCAAATTCACAGGGCTTATGTATCAAGCATGTCAGAGTAGGACTGCTGATCTAGAATCGTATCATTACATTACAACATCAGGGTGGGAATAGTGCGTGTCGTGGGGTTTCTCCCCTTTTTTTTAGCTTGAGCCCCTGCCCTCCAAAATGTCTGTGCACGGCCCTGATAGACCATATTAATTACGTCAATATCTGGTATTAATTGTTACAAGACCAAAACAACAAGACCAAAACAACTCACACTGTGTATTAGGAGTGTCCATGTATTAAAACTTCAGTGAAAAATAAGGTGTCACAACATTTTGAGGAAATGAATGGCAATGGTGTGCAAACAAAATATTTATAGATATTTCAATTTTATATCATCCTTTCTCTAATAAACACTTTTAAAAATGTGTATCAGTGTTTTATGACATTCTTGAATCACAAATACCAGATGAGTAAAAGTTTTTCGAGTTGAACGATGAAAACAAACAGATTTTGGTAGTCGACTCAGACTTTTGGACCTCACTGTACATTATGACATTGTTATGACACTTAAGTTGTAATATGCTGTTATAACTGGTTATAACAGGTGTTATGTCATACTTATGACAGTGCTATTTAGGCTTTATAGTGTATTGTTCAAGTAAAGTGTTACTGATTAGGTTTACCAATGTCCATTTGGAAGCCTTCTCTAACCATTTTTTTGTTTCGCTGTAGATGGAGGATCTGCTATATCCTAGCTGTCCACCTAGGTAGTGAAATTCACACCAAATTTTATTTCAGCCCTATACTCCCTATAATTGCAGCAACATGTGAGTCAAAGGCAGTGACGTGCCGTGAGGTTCATGGCTGGTGAGGCACTGACTTCATCACAATCAGATTTACAAACATATGAACCCTACAGAGTAGCTTATTCACCATTTGATTGGCAGCAGTTAACGGGTTATGTTTAAAATGTCATATCAGCTTTCTTTACACTTACAAACTGTAGCACACAAAAAAGCACATTTAATTAAAAAAAACGTTATTATGGTCTTACCGTTACTTATAAATGAAGTCCATGCGCCGCTCCTTCAAAACAAAAGCATCGATAACTTGTTTGTAGAAGTTTTCCTTGTCTTCCTTCAGTTTTAAAATTATCTCTGTCTCAATGGAGATCACTGCCAGGGAAGAAAGTCGTCCTGATCAGTCCTGTTCGACTGTATGTTTTTAGTCTTTTCAGTGCTGAGAATGACCGCTCCACCGATGCTGTAGTAGCTGGAATAGTGAGCACTAGCTGGAGCAACTTTGTCGCCTCAGGAACAGTTTGAATGAGATCCTTCTGGGCCAAAAGCTAAGAAGCTGTCCAGGAGACTTACATTCATCCCTCACCGTTTGTGAGCTATACAGTCCAACGAGATTCGCCTTTGGTTCCACAAAGTCCAAGAATTTGGCATACTTTGACAGGCTCTGCAGTTTCGTGTCATCAAAATGTTGTGACATTTCACGGAATTTTGCGCAATCCACCAAACCAAGGAAAGCCAGCTCACCAAAATGATCAAACCTAGCCTTCATTTGATGGCTTATGTTATCCAGAATGTTACAGAACAGTCGTTTTCGTTCATATCTAATCGACTGTCTGCCTCCACTCTCTGTCAGGCCAAGTGCGCTGCATTTCTTCTCAAATCGGTCATAGAAACTGTAGTCTGAAGCAAATCCTTTAGCTCCGGCGTTGGTCTTCCGTTAGTTATTTACCTCCTGCTTCGATTGAAAGTCCACTTTAGAAAATTGTTTGAGTTTATATATGTAATCCTCCATTGTGAAAGTAAGGCCAGACACGACGAAAAAATAAACTGATGGCGGCACTTTACTTGCTAACCGAAGATCGTAGCTTGCTGTCTTATTCTGCAGCCGAGGAGTCGCAAGAAGAATGACTGGGATCACGACGAGTGCCCCCTACCGTGAGGCAGGAGAACTGCGTGCCTCACTTTGTGCCTCTTCGCAGCCGTTTTATGATTGCTCAGCACAAGAAACACGTTACACACATACAGTTGTTGACAAAAAAAACACTGTACTTTATATACATCAGCTAAACTATGGAAATTTTATTCATATAGCAAAAGTGTTTGAACATTTTAATAGCGACATACAGAGAGACAGCAATACGGTCTCACTGCATAGTGTTGTGGTGACAGGAACGAATCCAAATGCGGACACAGACAAAGTTAGGATGGAGAGTGATGTTTTAATAATAATTGTAGTAGTAATGACAGAGGTAGTGGAGACGATGAGCTGGACACTGGAAGGGATGCACAGGAGGACAGACAGGATGAGGAAACCGGGAGGGGCAGCTAAGCGTGCAGGCAGGCGGGGCTGGCAGGACGGACAGAGCTGGCAGACGGATGAAGAATGAACCTGAACACAGGGGGGAACAACAGGAACAAGGGTAAACAAACATATAACACAACACGCAGAGAACAGTAAACACAGAGTCTAATATAAGGTAACAGAAGTCAGCTTCTACCGAGAAGGGAAAACAACGATCTGACGATGAATGACTGGAAAACCGGGGAGATATACTGCAGGGCTGATGATCTAGATGGGAAGCTGGTGTGCCGGAACGGACGACGGAATTGGTAACAGGTGAACATGATGAGGAGTAATGAGGGATGATAATTGAATGATGGAAAATAATAAAACAATTAACAAACAATCACAAGGGAGAAACAAGACAGGAACAAAGGGAATGTGACAGTACCCCCCCCTCAACGGATGCCTCTGGGCATCTGAACAGGGTGGTTAGGGTGAGCTAGATGGAAGTCCCGAATGAGGGCTGGGTCCAGAATAAGGGCGCGAGACACCCAACTGCGTTCTTCGGGACCATAACCCTCCCAGTCGACTAAGTACTGGAATCCACGACCTCGACGACGTGCATCCAGCAAACGCCGGACGGTGTAGGCCGGGTGGTCATCGATGATCCGGGGGGGTGGAGGGGCGACGGCAGGAGGGCAGAGTGGGCTGGTGGAGACCGGTTTAAGGAGAGACATGGAAGGAGGGGTGGATCCTCATGGAGGCTGGAAGTCGAAGCTTGACAACAGAGGGATTAATGACAGAGTCAATGGGGAAGGGACCAATGTAGCGGGGTGTGAATTTGCGGGAAGTAGTGTGAAGGGGAAGATCTTTGGTGGAGAGCCAAACCTCCTGACCCGGTTGGTAGATGGGCGCCGGGTGCGATGGCGGTCGGCGAAGCGCCGGTTCCGGTCCGCGGAACTAAGCAGGGCAGTGCGGGTGAGCTCCCAGGTCTTGCGACAGCGATCCAGGTGGGCCTGGACCGAGGGAACCGCTAGTTCCTCCTCCTGGACAGGGAAGAGAGGGGTTGGTAGCCAAGGGAAGCCTCAAAGGGAGACAGACCTGTGGATGCGCTGGTCAAAGAGTTGTGGGCGTATTCGATCCAGGGAAGTTGAGTGCTCCAGGCAGAGGGATCTTCTGAGGTGATAACACGGAGTGATGCTCCCAGGTCTTGATTGGCGCGCTCAGTCTGGCCGTTAGTCTGGGGTGAAAACCAGAGGATAGGCTTACCGAAGCTCCAAGGGAGGCACAGAAGGTTTTCCAGACGTGTGAAGTGAACTGGGGTCCGCGGTCGGAGACGATGTCCAGGGAATGCCGTGCAGGCGGAAGACGTGGAGGCAGAGAAGGTCCGCTGTTTCGGAGGCTGTGGGGAGTTTGGGAAGGGCAACAAAATGCACGGCTTTAGAGAAGCGGTCGACGATGGTGAGGACCACGGTGTTACCTTTAGACGGCGGGAGACCGGTGACAAAATCAAGGGCGATGTGCGACCAAGGGCGACCAGGAACAGGCAGGGGACGAAGCAGACCAGCAGGAGGTTGGTGGGTAGCCTTGGAACGGGAACACACGGAGCAGGCGAGCACGAAAGAGCGGGTGTCGGCATCGACGGTGGGCCACCAGAAGTGCCGCTTGAGCAGGCTAAGGGTGCGGCTGATGCCGGGATGACAAGCGAACCGGGAGGTGTGGACCCACTGAAGGACCTGAGATCGGACGGGGTCCGGGACAAAAAGTCGGTTCGGAGGTCCGGTACCTGGGTCAGGATGGGTCTGCTGGGCGTCACGGACAATTGACTCGATCTGCCAGGAGACTGCGGCCACCACACAGGACGGAGGAAGGATGGTCTCAGGAGTCACAGGAAACACCTCGGGGACATGGAGACGGGAAAGGGCATCGGGCTTGACATTTTTGGAACCTGGACGAAAAGTAAGGTTAAAATTGAAACGCCCAAAGAAAAGAGCCCAGCGGGCCTGGCGGGAGTTCAGACGTCTGGCCGTCTGGATGTACTCCAGGTTGCGGTGGTCCGTCCAGACGATAAAAGGCTGCTCGGAACCCTCAAGCCAGTGGCGCCATTCCTCAAGGGCGAGCTTGACCGCCAGGAGTTCACGGTTCCCAACATCATAATTACGCTCGGCAGGGGACAAGCGACGGGAAAAAAAAGCACAAGGGTGGAGTTTTTGATCCAAGGCAGAGCGTTGGGATAACACCGCTCCCACCCCGGTGTCAGAGGCATCAGCCTCGACCACAAACTGGCGAGAAGGATCTGGTAAAATGAGGATGGGTGCGGAGGTGAAGCGCCGTTTTAGCTCCGCAAACGCAGAGTCTGCTTCCGAGGACCAGACGAAACGGGTAAGGGAGGAGGTGAGACGAGTGAGGGGAGCGGCAACCCGACTGTAATCCCTGATGAAGCGACGGTAAAAGTTAGCAAAGCCCAGGAAACGTTGTAGCAGCTTCACGGAGGTGGGTTTAGGCCAAGTCACCACCGCCTGGATCTTTCGGGGTCCGTCCTAACCTGACCGCTCTCAATAATGTAACCCAGGAAGGAAACTGAGTGAACGTGAAATTCGCATTTCTCCGCTTTAACAAATAATTTGTTCTCCAAAAGTCTTTGGAGAACCTGGCGGACATGCTGGACGTGCTCCTCGAGACTGTGGGAAAAAATAAGTATGTCATCCAAATAAACAAAAACAGAGCGGTTTAAGAAGTCCCGGAGAATGTCATTAATGAGCGCCTGGAAAACGGCGGAGCATTAGTAAGCCCAAAGGCCATGACCAGGTATTCAAAGTGACCGAGGGGGGTGTTGAAAGCAGTCTTCCACTCATCGCCCTCACGGATCCTCACCAAGTGGTAGGCGTTGCGGAGATCCAATTTAGAAAAAATGACGGCACCTTGAAGTGGCTCGAATGCGGAGCTGATGAGCGGAAGAGGGTATTTGTTTTTAATGGTGATGTTATTGAGACCACGGTAATCGATGCAGGGACGAAGGGACTTGTCTTTCTTAGCCACAAAGAAAAATCCGGCACCCACAGGGGACGAAGAAGGCCTGATGAGACCCGCGGCAAGGGAATCGCGGATGTAGCGCTCCATGGCCTCCCTCTCTGGACGGGACAGGTTGAAGAGGCGGCTGGAAGGCAGGGAGGACCCGGGAAGGAGGTCTATGGCACAGTCATAAGGTCGGTGTGGAGGCAGGGAAAGGGCGCGTTGCTTGCTGAAGACCTCGACGAGGTCATGATAATCAGGAGGGATAGAGGAGAGATCGGGGGGTTCCGCGGTGGGCGTAGGATCCTCGGGCAGAGCAGGAGCAGGAGCAGACAACAAACAAGATGAGTGACAGGACAGACTCCAGTTGGTAACTCGACTAGTGGTCCAGTCGAAGTGGGGGTTGTGTGCCACCAGCCATGGCTGGCCGAGGACTAGGGAGCGTGGGGTGAGGAAAGGACGTGAAACTGGAGGGTCTCGTGGTGATTACCGGAGAGGGTGAGGTGAAGGGGTACGGTGCGGTGGGTAACTTGGGCGAGGAGTTTGCCATTGAGAGCGTTGGCTTTCAGAGGAGTCGTGAGGGGTTCCAACGCAATTCCAGCTTGGGCGACGAGATTGGAATCCAGGAAGTTCTCGTCAGCTCCGGAGTCGACCAATGCAGACAAGGGCAGGGACTGCTGGTTCCATGACAATATGGCGTTGAGCAGCATATGAGGTCGCGGTGTTGGTGGGGTGGTAGTAAGACTCGCCAGGACCCCCAAAATCACTGGTGAGCCCCCTTTTTGGCCGAAGGGAGCAGGAAGACAGGTAGTGACCAGGCTGACCGCAGTAGAGGCAGGATCCCGATTGCATCCTCCGAAGACGCTCAGCTGGTGAGAGGCGAGCCCGACCCAGTTGCATAGGGACCTCTTCGGAGACGGCTGAGGTGGAGACAAGACCGGGAAGAGAGGCAGTAGGGGTTCAGGTCTTGATTTAGGGGGTAGAGAGAAGAGCCACGGGAAGGAAAGGTGGAGGAACAACGGACAACTCTTTCCCCGGTGGCGCTCGCGGAGGCGGTTGTCCAGTCTAATGACCAGGGAAATGAGGTCGTCGAGAGTTGATGGGTCATCCCTGGCAGCCAACTCATCCTTCAGTGAGTCGCTGAGACCGTGCCTGAAAGCACCTCGGAGCGCCAGGTCGTTCCAACCGGACTCCGCAGCAGTGATGCGGAACTCCACCGCGAAGTCGGCCACAGAACGGGCACCCTGGCGAATGGTAAACAAACGTTGATTAACGTCCGTGCCTCGGACTGGGTGGTCGAAGACATTCCTTAGTTCAGACATGAAGCGGGAGTAGGAGGTGAGACAGGAGGAATTGCTCCCCACAAGGCGGACGCCCATGCCAGCGCATCCCCCTTGAGCAACCCCATTACGTAGGCGATGCGAGACCCATCGGTAGAATAAGAGGTGGGCTGCTGCTCGAAGACCAGGGAGCATTGGATGAGGAAGGCGCGGCACATCCCCAGGTCTCCGGCATAGCGATCCGGGCAGCAGGAACGTGAGGCTCCTTGTGCGGGAACACTGGCGGGTCCGGGGGTGAAGAGACAACAGGAGGGGAGCCTTGGGCAGGGATGAGGACTGCGAGTTGTAAAGACAAATCTTGCATCTGGGTCTTGATCTCCTTTACGCTGGTGGCGAGGCTGTGCAGCGCTGTCGTCAGCTCCTGGAGGGATTGGCCCTGTTGGCCGACAAGAACGCCCTGTAGGGAAAGGGCCTGATGGAGCTGGCTCGTGTCCGCTGGATCCATGCTTGGTCAGATCGTTCTGTTGTGGTGACAGGAACGAATCCAAATGCGGACACAGACAAAGTTAGGATGGAGAGTGATGTTTTAATAATAATTGTAGTAGTAATGACAGAGGTAGTGGAGACGATGAGCTGGACACTGGAAGGGATGCACAGGAGGACAGACAGGATGAGGAAACCGGGAGGGGCAGCTAAGCGTGCAGGCAGGCGGGGCTGGCAGGACGGACAGAGCTGGCAGACGGATGAAGAATGAACCTGAACACAGGGGGGAACAACAGGAACAAGGGTAAACAAACATATAACACAACACGCAGAGAACAGTAAACACAGAGTCTAATATAAGGTAACAGAAGTCAGCTTCTACCGAGAAGGAAAACAACGATCTGACGATGAATGACTGGAAAACCGGGTAGATATACTGCAGGGCTGATGATCTAGATGGGAAGCTGGTGTGCCGGAACGGACGACGGAATTGGTAACAGGTGAACATGATGAGGAGTAATGAGGGATGATAATTGAATGATGGAAAATAATAAAACAATTAACAAACAATCACAAGGGAGAAACAAGACAGGAACAAAGGGAATGTGACACATAGTTATTGCGCAATCCATGGTGAGGCTCATCTAGCTGCTGCCTCACAGCACGTCTCTTCTCAGTATTTGAACAGTAAATGTGAAAATTCGGCGATTTTGAATTAAAAAATAAATAAAAAAATAATCTAAAACTGGTGAAGTTAGATAAAAAATAACTTTATAGTGCAAATCACTGGATAAATATAGCCATTTAATTCATTTTTTCATTTTACATTTTTTTCTTTCCATGATGACAGGTGAGGCACGGCCTCCCCTGACGGCACGTCACTGGTCAAAGGTGTTTATTAAGATCAATGATTAATTGTAAACTCAGCTGCTTCAGACACTTGAGAGTGTGAGTACCTGCAGTGCTGCTTTCACACAAACCTTTTCTCCTTTAAATCCACAGACAGGAGCTTTTCACACTTTCCTCTCTTCTCTTCACGAGGATGGGGAAAAGTTCGGAGCTGAAGAACTTGGCAGAATGTGAGAAAAGTTTTAAAGTGAGTCTCAATCCCTTATGAGCGGGAACTGTGCTAAAGGCACATTCATCTGTTTCAGTCTTACACCAAGACCAAGAGTAGAGTTAAGTCTGTTACGGCCACGGCCGCAACTTTGTTTATTTTTATGTTTCCTCGCATTTTTCCCTTCCCTTTTCCCTGTGTTCCTGTTCTCCCTGTTGTGTTTGTCTGTGTGTGATGTGGGCGTGGCTTCCTCCTCTGCATTCTCTGGCTCCCTCCTTAATTACTACAGATCTGCAACACCTGTGCTGCCTACTCACCTGCCATCAATTATCATCAGCCCTGCAGAGTATATCAACCCCGGTTTCTCCTTCATTCCTCGTCAGATCGTTCTGTCTCTCAGCTTCAGTGGTAGCTAGATGCAGCAGCTCTTCCTAGCCGTGATTTCTTCCATGTTTATTTTCTTCGTCGGTTTATATGTGTTTTCCTTTTTCCCCGTGTTTAGGTTTACTTCTCGCCTGTCTGTTTTGTTTGTTTATTTGTTTGCCATCCTGCCTGCCTGCCCACGGACCAGCCAGCCCACTTCCTTGCCTGCCAGCCCAAGCCAGCTTCCTTGCCTGCCAGCTTCCCTGCCTCCAAGCCAGCTTCCCCTGCCAGCCAGCTTCCCTGCCCCTGCCTACAAGCCAGCTTCCCTGCTTGCCTGTCTGTCACGGACCAGCCAGCCCACTTCCTTGCCTGCCAGCTTACCTGCCTCCAAGCCAGCTTCCCTACCTGCCAGCCAGCTTCCCTGCCCTGCCTACAAGCCAGCTTCCCTGCTTGCCTGTCTGTCAGCAAGCTTTCCTGCTTGCCTGCCTACAAGCCAGCTTCCCTGCTCGCCTGCCTACAAGCCAGCTTCCCTGCTCGCCTGCCTGCCAGCCAGCTTCCCTGCTCGCCTGCCTGCCAGCCTGCTTCCCTGCTTGCCTGCCTGCCTGCCCACTTCCTTGCCTGCCTCCTTCGTCTGCCCTCACCATTGTTCCCCTGTGCCAGTCATTGTATATATATAATAAATACCCTCACCTTATCTCATCCTCTGTGTCAGTGTCCTGCGTTTGGGTTCAATCTGCGTATCAGTCATAACAAAGTCGAGAAGGCCTTAAGCGAGTCCGATTCAAGAACGAGTCCAGGGCCATTCGAGTCTGATCCAAGACCGAGGGGGATTCAAGACCGATTCAAGACCGAGACTGACAGGGGTTCGAGACCGAGACCGGAACAATCTGAGTTATTTTCGAGACCAAGACCATAAAAGTGCAGTTTTCATGAATCTTTCATGTTGTAAATAGAAAAATAGGTTTAATATTGTCTCAAGCTTGTATGTTAAAGTGAACATTGATACATGATGATCAGAATAGAATAGGACAAAACAACATTCCTCTTCTGTCTTCCCCCAGTGCATTACAAATGGTTCTGCATGTTTAGAATAATCTGTATTAACACTACACTAAGAGAACTATCTAAACATTTCTAAAGATGAAGCCTCAAAGTAAATGAAAACTGAAAACTGCACTAAAATAGTTGACGTTGCTGTTCCCAATTCCTTAAAAATGTTTCATTAATGCATACTATGAACATAAATATATTTTTAAAGGGAGAGTCTAATCGGATCGAAACCCGCGTCTCTACCAGACCGGCCCTGGTCGTCAGCCCGATCGGAGGCGGCATTTGGCTGTCCGCCTCTGGGAGAGGGAGAGCCGCCACGAGTCCGTTGAGGAGAAGGTTAAGGCGTCCGTGGAAGACTTCCCGTCTCAGAAGAGGCGGAAACACTCGGCCAGGAATGTGTCTCTCGATCCTGGAGGATGGGCGACAGACTCGTGGGGCTGGGGAATTGAAATAAATAGAGGGTTTAATTGGCAACCAAATTGGGAGAAAAACTGAAATAAATGTATTTAAAAATTTAAAATAAAAGAAATTAAAATGCCCTGTATGTGTCCTGTGTACACATAATCAAAATGTTCAGGGACACATGAAGAAACAGAAAGGCTGAGAAAGAGGAATCCTCTGATTTAATCAGCTGTCTACAGTAATTGATTTAGTAAGATTCCATTTTTATAACTTCCTAAATCTCATCAGAATTGCAACACCAGATCAATACATTGTGCAAAATACCACGTTAAACCACAGAATGGCAATATGGTAGTGTCTCAATCGCTAGGCAGCTGCCTACATAGGGCAGCACAAAATTATGTAGCTGTCTCAACAGGGAGTATGCTTGGGACAGCACTTGGCAGGTAGAAAGACATCATAACTTTACGGTATAGTGTAAGTGAAGCTATTTGATAGTTTTTATCTGTTCCTAACTATAGGTTATTTTGGTTGTACCAGTCATTGAAGCAGTCTCCATCACAGGACATGAACCTGATAGGTGTCTTCTGGTGGCAGAGCTGGCACTTCCACCTACTAGCTGACCGGTAGCTACTCACTGGTCGTAAATGGGATCCTGGCCGAAACGGGGCTTTTTTGGGGCTTTTGGTATTGTAAAACCGAATAATACATCAAAATAAATGAAGAGAAAACAATAGAGTTTTCCAAAACTCTTAAGTCCATGCACTCCCTTCAATCACATGCATCTTCATTACCATCACAATGTGCGCATAGCCCATTCATGATAGTAAATGCAAACCAAAGTAAACCTCATATCGTTGTAAATCTTGTTCAAGATTATCTCTCTTTCTGAGTCCTTTCCAAGTGTCGGGAGATGTTGCAAGTCGTCCCAGCTCTCTCGGTTAAGGATTGCTTGCAATATTTATATGAGTCAGTGGGTTTTTTTCATTGAGGTTTTGCAAATGAAATCTTTATGTATATGCAAGATATACATATGTAAGTATATGCATATATATGTAAGTATATGCAAACCGTATTTTTGGCAGACATAATATTAGAACTCGAATCTTGGTCTTTTACATGGACAGACTGACTTTAGCAACATTGGAGAAACAACTTGATATTCAAAATTGAAACCTGGATCACGTAGTCATTGGTTGGCAGGGTATCAACTTTTCACAGGAACAGTTTTATTGATTCACTTAGTTTATGAAGAATAATTATGATAACTGTTCATTATAATATGATCATAATTTAAAATGTATTTAATTGGCCATTGAAAATTACAATGCAAATATTATTGGTCTCGGCTGGTGTTGGCAAAAATCTGTGTCATCTGTGTTCCGAGACCAAGTCAAGACTGAGTAAAAATGCCTCCGATACCAAGGCAAGACTAAGACTTTCAAAATGCGGTCTGGAGATCGAGAACGGTATGTACTACAACTACGAGTACTACAACTCTGCCACGACCCATTCAATTAAAGCAGACGTAGATTTATGTTTAAGAACAGCCATTTGTTATTATTTATTTTAAATACATCTGACAGGGTTCTGGAAATGTGGCTTATTCTGATGCAGAGCAGATAAGGAACTTTTTTCGCAACACCATGGCTGGCTTATGATGACTGATTTATTTTATTTTCTATTTATATTTTATGGGGGTGTAAAATGTGTGCAAAGCAGAGAAAAGGATATACACAAAAATGTGTGATGCAGATATCATGATTAAAAGCCTACATTTTAATGACCCCCTACAGTCAAATTCATGATTGATCAGATGAGTTCTCTTAATGGTATTTGTGTTGTTTCTGTTAAAGTGCGAAACACGTTGTCAAATCTGGGTATGACCATTGAAAATATCGAACCACCAAGTCAGCCATCGGCAGCAGGATTTGAGAGGTGGGCTTAAGTACTGGTTTTGTGACGTCACAGAATTGTTGTCATTTTATTAAACCCATCATTAAACCACCACATTCTCTTCTCATTATTATAATATGGCAATGGGGCTGACATAATGGTAATGAGCAGTATTGTCAACTCTAGCCACTTTCATTTAACTTTCTGCTTTCACTGGTCGGGCAGTCTTCCAAAGAGCTGCTAGCTATGTTGAGAAACACATCAAGGGTTCCTGTATATTGATACACAAATCCTCACCTGAACTATGGAATGAATTGAAGTAAACATTGGAAGTAAAATAAGATAACTTCCTATTACTATTACTACAAGTGGTCAATTTTGAAAATTGAGCACTGGCTAAAGATCACCGTGTGACATGGAAGGGTTTGGTTTATTCATGAATGAAGGCGCACATCGAGTCCAACCTTAATTTCCTAATAAGTGAAACAATGTGTTATTTTGGTGAAAAACACATATTGTTGTTGACTAGAGATGACATATCATTAAAAAAACACTCGGTCCTATGGGCTGCCGTGGCTACAGGTATTTACTTTAACCAATCAACTAGGCCACCTGATATCAATTATCTCACCTCTTAAATCAAGAGGGTATACAATCAGTGACGTCAGATGCAGTGCTTGCCTGGAACAAATACCTGCAGCCTCTAAGGCCCTCAGGACCAAGAGTGGAGTACCTATGGTCTAACAGTTTGTATTCTTGCACTGTATGTCAAGCATGCATCCTTATTTTAAATAAATCTGACTGGGCCTGTGTTTGAACTTACTCAGGAACATGTCCAGTCCCCGGATTAACCGTAGAAAAGATTGACTTTCATGCTTTCATTCACTTAAATTCTGATCCATTTAGCGAGATGTTCCTGTGTTTAGCCCTTTAAGACCTACATAATATGCGCTTAGCTCTGTTCTTTTGAGTGAGAATGCACAGGTTTAGGATTGACTGTTCAAAAATAATTCCACTGTGTTCGCTATAACTGTATTTATCCAAATCACAGCTGGATAAATCTTTGTGTGATTTGAAATGAGTTATTTAATTTCCACTGCTGGAGTTGGAGGGAGGACTAGTGTCTAGTTACTCAGGGTTCTTGGGGTGCTACTGCATTAGTTCTTCCCAGCGATATGTCAAGAGCCCAAAGGCTACCAGTACCATCTTCTCTGATCGTTGCTGGCACTCTGTGTGATCTGTAATAGTTATGAGTGCATACTTCCATTACAGTGCTCCTTATGTGGGTGTGGGAGGCACAGCAGTGACTCAAGAGGTCAAATTGGTTATTATAAATTGGGAAGAAAAAAGGAAATCATTTAAAAATTCAGAATCCACAGGCTGGTTGGGGTTTTTTTTGTGGGGGGGTTTAACAACAAATTTGCTTTATAACATGAAGCATGTAAATATATGAATACAATTCTATCATAAATTCTATCAATTTCAGCATGTAGACCAGTGCAAAATTAGTATAGAATATGCACAGCACATAAGTACTGAAAGCGATTGTGCCATTATTCAACTATCATTAGCTAGCTTTCCAGGACCAATCTGAGCTGATCCACTGATTTTCAAATGATATAAGGAACCATATATCGAATTCTAATGAATCCTTTCCTGTTCCTCTTTAAATATCAGACCTTGGCATTAATAATATCACTAATATTATTAAAAATTTGTATTTTTAGCTACTTCAGCAAAAACAGAGACCTGAGATCCCTTTCACCTGTGCCAAACCTTGCCAGGCATTTGATTGAAAAGCTTGTCTGTGCCATGCCAAATAAAAGGTCATCAATCGCCTTTTGCTGTCACTTTCTAAACTCTGGCTACTACAAAGGCAGGTGTCACTCAGCACACAGCTCTGTCTAAACAAGAGGGGAGCCTCTGTCCAGCCATCAGTATCTTGTGACAAAACGACTGGTGCGTGAGCCCTGTCGGCCCCGAGAAGACTAACCTGCTGTTGTATCTCTGCTCTCTGATTGGGTAAACTGCTTTTAAGACCAACGGGCAAAGACAACCAATAGGTCCCCCAAGAACAACTGTTAAATGCCCTGCCTGTTTTTACAATGCTTTTTTAAAATTCTTCACTTTATTTGAAAGCACCGTTGTGTTGTTATGCTAAAACGTGTATATTACTATAAGGATGCCAGGCTGTAATAGGAGGAGATGCCAAATGCATTTACCATACAATAAATTCCTGGTTCAAAAGCAACATATTAGAGACCGTTTATGGGGTTTGTGAGACATAGGGAAAGCTACAGCACGATTCAGATGTGAAACAAACATTTGTCTCTAATATTGTTGTTATTGAAGTCATTTTGTCTTATTGACAATAACAATAACACTTGGTTGTACATCGCTCTGGATAAGAGCGTCTACCAAATGCCTATAATGTAATGTAATGTAACAATAACCAGCTCCCAACTCTCATACCACTACCAAAGTGAGTCACACTGTATCTTGTATCTCAGAATGAAAATACAATTATCTTATTAGCTAGGATTTCTGGGTCTGAGATTTAGTTACGTATTAACACTGTAAATAACATATTTGTTTAACCTGATATTCCTTTCATTGTGCATATTAAGCTGATGAAAGTTACGTAGCCTACACTGTGTGAAAAGGACAAAAGTGTACTATGAGACATATATTTAATCTTTAGAATATGAATGAATCTGGATTTGCAGAATGAGAAACAATGTCCATGAAAGCAATGCCATGGCCCACAGCCTCAGGAGAGTCACAATTTATCCTATCGGAACTTCTGCTAATGCTCAACATACGTACTCAATTATATACAAAACCTCATCTTGTTATATCAGTTATTAATCACTTCCCATTTATCGTTTCTGGCATCACCAGTTTTTGTTATTTTTGTATGTTCACAGACAGAGAGCTTTCAAACGAAAGTATAGCAAAAACTAAATCATACGTTTACATGTTACTTAAACTTGCTGCCATTTGAGTCTGTTCTCAGCAAAGATTCAAGTCTCAGGTCTTTTTTATGTCAGCCACAAGCAACAACGAGCATGTGTTCCTTGAAGGAGCCTTTTCATTTGTTGGATATCTTTATGCCGGCCATGGATGTGACAGTTTTTTTAAATTCAGTTTATTTGTATAGCGCTTTTAACAAGTACATTATCACAATGCAGCTTTACAGAGTATGGAGCCTTAAACCCCCTGAAGAGCATGCCAAGGGCAACAGTGGCAAGGAAAAACTCCCTGAAAGGCACAGGAAGGAAGAAACCCTGAGGAGAGCAAATGCTCTTCTGGCTGGCCCAAAAATGATTGTCCAATCTTGAAGTTATAAAAGTATGTACTAACTTTCCAGCATCGTGTAATGTCAACCCTCTTTATGTAGGGCACTTCAGCCACGCAGTTCAGCCACTAAAAACCGATATAATTATTTCATTGACAGGCTTCTGTCAGCTTCCCCCTTGGTTTGGTTTATCTTCATATTTTCTGAACATTCGAGGTAGAAACTCCAGAGGGAGACCAATTAGAAACACACCTGACAGCCAATAGCCTCCCCTGACAGTGTTAACATTTGTGAGAAAGCAATCGGAAGTCGGGTCACCCATCGATCGAGAGTGTGAAGGCCGCTCGGCCCTTCCAGTGCAGCAATTACACTTCAGTGCCAGACAGCACTACAAACCACCGCCAACATTGAAATTACAACATGGAAGACAGTGGAAAAATGGAGGTCTCTACAAGAGATCTGAAAGCATGCCACTGTTCATTGAGAGAAAAAAACCTCTGAAAGTGATTTGTCCCAAAGGCAGTGATGGAAGATCTTTGGCTTATCTGGAATTAATACTCTAATCATTTTCAATTACTTTTGCTTGCGGAAAGGTTAAAATGTCAGACAATATATTAAACACGTTTACATTGTCAGTATTACTTCCATTTTTAAAAGATTGCTGTCAAAATGTCAGAGTTAATGGTGATAGAGACTCTGCTTTCTTGTGATGTTATATTCACTGTTCTACTGTATTCATTGACATATACTGTACATAAATATAAAAAAATAAGAACAGAATCACCATATCTGTTACTGTTATATAGCTGCATTGATATGCTGTAGCTTTGGCTCGCCAGCAGTAGCAGATGGTGGTGACTACATTGCATTATTTATTTGCTTCTCAGACACCCTTATCACTGGTGACTTATGGTATGAATTGCACACCGTACATATTTATGCAGGTTTCCCGAAGCAGTTCAAGTTAAGTGCCGTGCTCAAGGGTACAATAGCAGTGCTCCATCTGGGATTCAAACCGTCTGGTTACTGGATGGTTTCCCTTGTGGCATACAGCCGTCCACACAGCCAGTTGCAAGCTGGAACTCTGTTCTTCTGGAACTCAAGCTGTCTGCAATACTCAAATGTCAGGTGCTCTAAGGGTTTATGTCTTTAGCATCTACTGAAGTAGGTTTGGTTAAAAAGTCTTGTGGGGTTTTCCTTCGTGGTCAAATAGAGCTATTGATTCCTAAAGAGGAAGAGAGTTTTCACATTTAGAGCCAAAGGAAACCAGAGGAGAAGCAGGAGAATTGGTATGAGGCCAAATCATTGAGTGAAGAAGATAATTATGGACTCAGCATATAATGCTGGGCTTACATCCTAGTATAATTTTTTGTATAATTTATTTAGGATTTGTCCCCTGTCTTCCCAATTTGGTGGCCAATCGTACCCTCTATTTCTTTTGATTAGCCCACCCCCATGAGCCCACCACCCATCACTACAGGTCAAGCTAATACCCCAAGGCTAGCAATGATCCGCCTCCTCCGAGATGGGACTCACCCACCTGTCTTACAGGGACGCCCTTCGCGCTTCTCGGTGAGCTTGTGCCAGCTCTCCCTCCCCCTGTGGTGGAAAGCCAATTGCCGCCGCTGAACGGGGCTCCCAGCCAGAGCTGGGCTGGCATAGCCGGGTTTCAAACCACAGTGGCAACCTGCATTCCGAGTGAATGCTTTTATTGTTACACCACCCGAGGCCCCTCCCCTCAGTATTTTTGCGGGCAAAAATGTAAGCTTTTTTCTTTACAGAAAATCAACAAGAACAAGAACACAATAGAAAGATAAATAGAAGGGGAGGGAACTGAACTTAAACTCTTACAAGTTTAAAGTCGATGACAAGTGCACAGCAGATCGGAAAGCCATGTACTACTCAGTACAGGGCAGAGCTGTCTGTTTAACATCAGTGCAGTCATAGCACGGCCTTTCAAAGACCATGGCTGGAGGGAGATCGCACAGGAACATTAGCAGCCTGGTAAGACAACAGTAGTGTATAGTGTGTTAAAAGTGTGCACTACAGTCGTGCACAGTATGTTATAATTGTGCATTAAAATAGTGTGCAGTATTCGCTTGTGTCATTGATTTTTGGATTTACAGCCAATGTACATTTGTATTTAAGCTTGTTTATGTTGAGCTGATATCCAACAGAGCAGTCAATAATGAGCTGAGGTCCCCCCCCTGGGTCAATCTGGACCCAAGGACTGCACCGTACACAAGTTCTGTAGCTGGATGCGCCTAATGTCATGCATCATGGTTGTCAGTAACTGGAGCAGTTGAATAATGTTATGAACCATAACTGTTTCTAACTTAGCTCACTAACGTTAGCTAGCTATTTATCCTAACATTACTAAAGATTATTAGCTTAGCGCTTAGCCAACTACGGACCACCAGTTCAGTCTAACGTTTACAATTCTTAGTCCTAAATTTTGATTCTGGCATTGGGGCGCATAACGTTAGCTATGTTCATTTATGGGAGAAAAAGAGACTACATAACCGAACACCTTAAAACTTACTTAAAAGCTTCTTTGTCCCCTGATTCCATGTCATATTCTTCATTCTGCCGCTGGTGTATTTGACCCTGCATCAGTTCCAACTTCTGCTTGGGCGTTGTCATTGTTGATGGCGCTGGTTCCCTCTGGAGAGTGGCTTTGCACTTGACTGTTGGTGCTACTATCGTCGTCAGACCCAGCTTTGCGCTTTTCTCAAGTCAAATAATGTGCTTTGACTTGTTCGCTTCATTACTGATTCATACACTACTGTCAGTGCCAACTACAGATTAGCGAGTTGTTAGCTAACATTATACCAATCTCTAGTCTTAACAGCAAGGGGATCAGTAACTGTCTAGAGCACGGTGGGAAAAAGAACAAAAGCAGAAAACACACCACTGGAGAAATTCGCAATACATAAAAGAGCTTGTGTGATTGAACAAATGTGTGAAGTCATTGCTCTCCACGGTAATGGTCAAATCAAAAGACCCAGTCGATGCCAATTTGTGGAAAATAACATTATTTTATTAGCTGCAAGCCTGTGGCCTAGTTCCCATTAGATTGATGGACACTCTCCTCAGAGGTGGGTATACACAGTATACCTGCGTATACACACCACTACACCACTGGATATAGGGTTGCAGTCAAAAGGGATCTTTTCTGCACAAGGCCTGAAGAAAGCCTGATTAGCAATTAGAAAAGAACGGCAGAGCATTAATTAAGTGTTCAGCTTAAAATAAGGGGCAGCTGGCAAATTATTCCTTTTTTGGCCCACGCAAGCCCTAATCAACGTACTAATACACTGATTGAAACCAAAGAGAAAAGGTCTGTGTTGCATCCAAATATATTCACTCCCCCCCTTACACACACACATACACACACACACACACACACATTCTCAAAGTTTCCTCAGTGGTCATGGAACACTAATTGAAAAGTGGGAAGGAATGACTTGATATCTCAATCAGGGAAGCAAGGAAAGCCTTTGATGTGGAAATAAAATGATCCTCTTTGTTCAACTTTTCCATCAAAAAAATCTAGAAGGCCCTCCCACGAGTGGACTGTTTGGAGAGAAAAAGGAACCGATGATGTCAATTGCTCTCCCTCCGTCCACACTTTTTTAAAAGTTTTCCTTTGTTTTTCATTTGAGGCTTATCACTCATCTGTAACAGCTGATGTGCTGCAGCCATTTTGTGCCAGAACACTCACCACAGAGGTGAGATGTAGAGGTAGAGAGGGACTATGTTGTGAACATGCACATCTGTTGTTCTTGATGACTGAGACTGCCCACTTAATAAAGAGAGGAATATCCTTGTTTGTCTACAGGATATAAGATATACATATATAAAAACAGTGGAACATCCAGAAAAGAAGGTGGAGAGATGGGATTGAGCAGTAGTTGTTTGAAGTAGTTGTTGTTGCAATCTGTAAGCATAAACAAAATTGCAATGCCTAGTGTGCTTGAAATGTTAGGTTTACTCTATTTACACTTGAAATGCACCTGTATATACTGTGGCGTCCCAAGGGGCTGCACCGGAAAATGGCTGCCTGGCCCTTTCATTATTGGTAGCCACTAGAGGACACCGAAGAACTACGGTTCCCAGCAGCCCGCAGTCCCGCACCTGAACAAAGTCAAGTGATTTGGACTACGGATAGCTGAAAGGCATTTGGACGCCTATTTAAAGGACTGACTCCTATCACACTAGGAAGGAGCAGGTTGGTGTGTTGAGGAGTAAATGAGTGGTTGTGGAGAGTGTTGGTTTTGGGATTTGTGTTTTGGATTGCTTATTGTGTTTTGGATTGGATTGTTTGAGGACCCTGCTTGTGTACTGACTTTTGGACTGGATTGAGGAACTGGATTGGACTTGGACTACGGATCATAGAAAATGACAAAGATAAGGACTGTGGACTTTATGTGTTTGAATTCCCCCAAGACCCCACCCATTTTGTGTTTGTCAGAATTTGCTTAATAAATGATCATTTACGCCCTCTGCAAAGGTCCGTGAGTGTCGCCCCACCCCAAGGGACACCACAATACATATTAAGCCCAAAACACAGGTAAAGCCTTCTCACTTCAAAAAAAAAAGTTCTATATTAATTTGCCCAAAGACACACATTGCACACACAAAAAAAAACTTAGTTCAGCAACAGAACTTATTCTCATTTGTATGATCAGGATTCCAAATTGAAACGGATGCAGCAGCTTCTATAACTTCTGCTTTTTTCAGCGTACTTGGCTACAGTGACTCCCACACCAACTTAATTTGTGTGATAATTTATTTGTAAATTGAAACCATACCATAGGCGTAGAGGTATCACACGTTTGGAGTACTTAGTGCTAGCTACTCACGCATAAGTTATCTATTACATAGCTTGCTAACGTGTCTGGCTAGTACCTTCTTAGTACACAAAACATCTGGCAAGCTAGAGAGCTAACTTACTAGCCATTGCTAATTAAAAACATTTGCAAGAAACTTTAATACCACCAGGGCAGTCACAGCTAGCTTGTCAGATGTTACTAGCAAGGCATTATGTAATACATAAGTGAAACATTTGCTAACATTAGCTAATGAGCTAGCACCACTATTAACCTGTTGTAGCTACTCAGCTACGGTAAAAGTCCCACCAACTCTGATAGCAAGATGGTTTTATACATCAGCTAAAACTGGCTTTAGCTCAGCTAATTCTAGCTGGTTGTCTGTCCGTCCCCTTCAGGTCAACCATAGTAGTTGCTGGTTGCTTAACGACAATTTCTCTTGATGGTGTTGTGGCTTTGTTTTTCTTTTGTTGATAGAATCTTTGATGTGGGGGCCAAAGTTTGGTAGCATCATCAAATTGCTAACTTATGGTAGCTCACCATTCAAAGTCAGTGCATCCGGTAAATGATCATTTTAATAAAAAAAGTTTAAAAAACACCAAAAAAGTCTAGGAGGATGTAGGACATCCGAGTGGCTAACCAAGTGGCTACATAGCAAGCTAGAGCTCAGCTAGCTATCATTAGCTAAACAATTGGTATTTACTGTCTGATCTCTGTCACCATTACAAGCAATTTTGTTTGTATAGCGAGTGAAAACACAGAAAACTATAATAGCTATATTTAAAGTTCTATCCTTTACAAGAACTAACCTAAACTGGTGCACTGATCCATTTAAAAGTCTGATGTGTTATAATTTGGTGAGAAACTGTAATTTGAAGACCGGCCATAGCAACTGAAATTGTTACAGATTTGTTTATGACTGCAGTGACCTCTTTCTGCAGTCGTTTCCTCTGTCTTTGAAACATGAAGGCATGAGTCTCAGGGCAGTCGGTCACTGGAAAACTTGCTATTCTAGTCAGAAGAGAGGATGAATCACTTATTCATGGACTCTCAAAAGCCCCCCCACCAAAGTCTATGAAATCATTTTCTGCAAACAGCTGTGTGTAATTATACTGGGGTAATCCATAAGATCTGGCGCAACACATGACTCACAAATCAGAGCCCTTATAACCTCCATCGTGATTTGTAACACTACTTATCTTTTTTGTGTATCTTGTAATGGTTTTCTATCTCCCTGTAAATTACATGTCTAACATACAGCATGTTTCTGTGGGATTAATGCATATAGTTAGTTAGAATGAATTATGAATGATATATTTTTATGGTAAAATAGAGAATGGTTTCACACTGATGCAATACTCATTTACAGTAACTGCTAATGTTGTGGTATAACGGTAATATAAATTTGAATGAGAGAACTGGAGAATGCTGTAGATACAGGTTAAAATACATTGTCTATCCTTCTGGTTAGAAGTGCAGAGTGCACGTGCATCTGAAAAAATGTCACAGGTGCCAGGGGTATGAAGTAGACTGGTAAAGATAAAAGACACCCAGGAACTGTATTAAATTCCCCCAAACAGATTTAATAGTACAAAAAAGATTATGACCTGTGCAAGTTTGACCATAGGTCAGCTGTTTCTAAAGCACATTTTTACCAGTGGCAACATTAGCAGGATGCATTTTGAGGGTTATCCTGCCTGCCTGCGTCTGCATGGGTGCTGAACAGAGGAGGTGTTCGGCCCGAGGCTCATCATTTGTGCTAGGAGCACAGTTTCACCGCCAAGCAAGAGGTTTGATATATCTTGAGATCTCTATTTCTTTCTCTATCTCCATCTCTTCCTTTCTTGCTCTTTCTCTCTCTCAATTTCAGTCACTCTCTTTCAAGCCCAGAGATCTGCTGCACTAATGAAGAGTACTAAAGGAGAGGGTAGCTGCTCTGGCACCTGTGAGGTTATTTATAACACTCGTTCTTCTCTGCTCTCCACAACAAGGGACTACACAAGAACATCACAAACGGCGCTGGAACATTTTCGCTTTGGACCTCTAAAAAAGTCAACCGTTCCACAGGGAACACAGAGTCGGGGGTAAATTAAACCTTAACCTCTGTTGGTGGTGGCAAAGGGCTGCAGGTTGCCTGGCAAAGACCAATACAGTCAAAGCACTGCCATTTGGTCAGGCAAGATAAGTCACCTCCTGGGAGTACTAACAGCGTGCAGGTGCAATTTAATTTACTTGTTGGTTGCTATGGCTACCATCATCCCTAAAGTGACCAAGTTAAGTGTACAGGGAGGCATATGTACGTATGTTCCCCCAGCCTTATGTTCCCCCATTTCTCAAAATTAGACCCTATGTTCCCCCAGCCCTATGTCCCCCCATTTCTCAAAATTAGGCCCTATGTTCCCCCAGCCTTATGTTTCCTCAGGCCTACATCCCCACAGCACAGGTATGGTCATTCCCTAACCTTAACCCTAACCTAATATGGCTGGGGGAACATAGGGCCTAATTTTGAGAAATGGGGGAACATAGGGATGACCCCATATGTACAGCTATGTAGGTTTTATGAAGTCAAGTCTATTTTCATATAGCAGTCTTCACACCAGGTTTCCCAGAGTACTGAACAGTTAAAACAATTACAGAGCAAGACACAAATCAGTCAGTTACATACATATTACATAAAAGCAAGAAAATAAATGTCTTTGATTGGCTTTTAAAAGCAGTCAATGCTCATGCATTTCTGATCTTTGCTGGAAGAGAGTTCCACAATCAGGAGTAAACATGCTTTATAATACTTCAGAGAGTTCCACAGCTAAACACCGATGGGTCTGTAGGAACTGTGTAGAAGAGATGCTCAGATCAATTAGGTCCAACTAAGTTTCCCTGACAGGAAATTACTTAGTAAAAAATTTCAAATAACAAGGCACACAGGCAAAACCACATCTCCCCAAGAATAGAGCAAACTCCACATTAAAGCAAATTAGGTGGCAAAGGTTTGTGTACTTATTTTAAACAATGAATACATTTTAGGAAGCATGTCTGACATTCCCTGTCAGAGAACCTTAGCTATACTTAATTGATATGATCAGTGGAGATCAGAGTGTATGTGAATCTGGCATGGATGGTTGCACTGCCCCACCCCCCAATTGAGATACGAGCTCGACATCCTCATTGAGAGGAACATTTGCATCTTTTGAACTTGAATTTTTACCAGTACCGTGTAGGCATGTTGATTGAGAGTGATTAGAGCAAGACCTGTAACATGAAGGTTCCAGGTTCGATTCCCAGGTATGGCAGGGCCATTCTACCATCGAGTAAGATACAGCTGTATGGATGGATAATGTAACAAATTGCAAAGCTTTTGAAAACAGACGTTTATTAAATAATCATAAATGGTAATCTCTGTGCAATATTTATGTCTTAGACATAAATAGCTTAGATATTGGAAGTGTAATAAATGTGTAGGTATTGGAAGTGCAATAAAAATGACAATGTTTATACAGAAAATCTGAATTGGTAACTTTTTATATTATGCATTTATTTTTCAATATTTTTCAAGAGTGGCTTATATTGAAATCACTGTGGAAGACCAATTGATGCTATGTCTGGAGGCTGAAGTTAACATTTTTACAGGTGCATTTTCACCAGAAAATTCCCTGAAGGAAACAAGTCTTTAGCAAACATAATCAGTGTTGCATTACCATATGCATCATTTTCACATAGTTCCTAATATTGAAGATATTTTTTTAGATCATTGCCTCAAGTGCAGATCGAGCATATTTGCTCTTTTGCTTGTTATTATCAGATGCAAAATTATTCATTCCAATGTCAAGGATATTGCTTTTGAGAGAGAATTTGAGAAATGCTGGGTCTACGTCGTGCCGACGGTCAAACATGCACTCGAGCACTGAGCTGTTTTTGATGGTATGCAGTTCTTGAGAAGAGACACACTTGGGATTTCTCCCCACATAAGTGCAGCGCTGCAAAGCTTATCTTATGGCACGCAGAAACTCTCTGATTGCTCGGTGGCCATTGTGTTTCGCACCAACAGAAGTAGCTTGCCGGAAGGGTTGCCGGGACAACGTACTTCGGAAGGGCTCACTTAAGAAAGGCAGCTCCTCTTGCGCTATGCAGCAATTCCTAACTCTGGCAATTTGTTCATTGTTTGTCCCATTAGAAGTGTTATTTTCCCTACAATCTACTGAAAACTCTTCCTGAAACTACCTACGGAATAACGGCTGGATATATTTACTACTTTGGACTGATAGTGTTTATTGTGTTGCTGATACTTCTCAAAAACTCAGATGCGTCCATTGTGTGTGAGAAAGACCAAGGCTGGCACTCTTGGAGACCACCCATTGACTTTCCAATAGAATGTCTACTAGCACCTGGAACAGCATATAACCACTGGTGGAAAAGGGGAAAGTGGGGAGGCATCAGGCGTCACATTCGAGCGAGAAACCATGAACCATGAACCATGAAACCATCACTATCAACTATACTTCCATTCAAAGTGAGGTTGCTAAGGAATAAGATCAATGAGCTATGAACTGTTCAATCTACCCAAGTTCACCCACATCACCCCTTTACTCTCTTCTCTGCACTGGCTCCCCATCGCAGCATGCATCAGATTCAAATCACTGGTGCTTGCCTTTCAGGCGGTTAGAGGAACTGCCCCCCCTTACCTCCAGATACTAATCACACCCTACACCCCAACCAGACCCCTCCGCTCAGCCTCCTCTGGCAAACTGACTGTCCCATCCCTTTGGGCACCCGGCAGCCGCACCTCGCGGTCTTGCCTCTTCTCTGTCCTGACCCCTTGGTGGTGGAACAACCTTCCGCAATCGGTCAGGACCGCGGAATCACCTGCGATCTTCCGCAAGAGACTCAAAACCCACCTTTTCAGACTCCACTACCACAGAATTCTGTACATCTAGCCAATTGTCATCACCACTGCCGAATTGCTCAACACTTCTTGTATATGTATCCCTGCCTTCCCATACCATACCAGGGCTACAGGTATGGTATGCAGCTGCCTACAAAGATGTCTATCGCTGTATTACTGCACTGATCTCGAGCGCAAACTATAATTGTTCCTACCATGTATCCACATCTTGTAAGTCGCTCTGGATAAGAGCGTCTGCTAAATGTTTAAAATGTAAATGTAAAATGAACTCGCCGCCTCTACCAAGTGTCTACATGAATACAGGGACTGTTGCCTCTGTAAAACAGTCTCCTTTGTTTTACGGAGACATACAATAGCTCAATCAGACTGTATAACAACAACAATAGTCTTTCCCTACCAAGCTTTTATACTCTGATTCAGCTTGATCTGCAACAAGAGGCAACGGGGAAATCAATAGGAGGGAGCACATTTATATACATGAAGCCATTTCCTCCAAACAAATAAACTATCTATGTGTCATGTTCTATAAGAACTGCATCTTTTATTGGTGGTTTATGCATTTGGAAATGTGAAGTAATTTGGTAAACTTTAGTTTTCCCTATGCAAAACTTCGTTTTATGCTAAGCTAATGCTACCTTACGTTTTTCCCTGTGTATTGCTAGGATAACGTGCTAGCTTCACTGCTGTTATTTATTGTTCAGAGTAGCTTCATGCTAGCTCTAGAAACGAACTCTGGCACTGTTTCTATTAATATTCCTGAGCTGTGCTACGTTATGTAATTCAGTTACAAGCTACTTACAAATATGTACAAGCTATTTATATTTTATATACAGTTATTTACATATCATTTAAAAGTGATATAGTCCATACATTACTGCATGTAGCTTGTCTTTCATGTTGTTATTGTATTCTGTGGACATGTGATGTCTTACAGCATTATGTAATTGGTGGTACCCTTTTTTGTATCATTTCAGTTTTACAACTTTGTCTTTGAGAGAAAGGAGAGTAAAAATGATTCAGCTCTGCACTGCCTCCGTTCTTCTCTTGAAGCCTGTTGTTCGCTGTCTGTCGATTTGTGTATCCCGCACACATTGGGGACGGAACACTATGGAAATAAACTATGGATTACCAAGAAGGTATCCTTCATGAAAAGAAAAATACTTTGATGTTACATGACAGACAAAAAAGCTAAATCAATACAAATCTGAATAAAGAGATAAAACTGGAAATGGAACCGGATCAAAACTATGGTTGGGCAAAAGCCTCAGTGTAACACAGAGGAAACAGATTGAGGTGGCTCTTGCAGAGGTTGACTGTGTCTTCTTTTGCATCAGGACATGCAAAATGGCTGGATCACCCTTCAAAGATGTCATGCTGAGTCCAGCTATTCAGTACATTATTTCAAAGATAACTAGACACACAGAATCCGCACAGGATGGAAAACATCTGCAATAATCCTGAAACCCAAGAAACCTAGGCAGTTCAATGACTTTTGACCAGTGGTCCTCTGGACACACAATTACTACTCTGGCCAATAGTAATTAAATGCTTTGAGCGCACCATCCTGAGTCAAATTAATTTTGAAATATCTTGGCAAGCTGACCCACTGCAGTTTGCTTACAGGGTGCGCCACGGAGTAGAGAATGCACCAGTGACTCTACTGAACCTGGTGTACAAGCATCTGGAAACACTGAGAGCATACGCCTGCATCTTCTACGCCGATCTTTCATTGGCACTCAACACCATACAGTGCACTGGAGAACAGTAACAATTCACAACAAGGACATAGAAACAGTGACAAAATACAGATATTTGGGAACAATGACAAATTGATGTGGATACACCAAGGCACAGCGAAGACTCTTAACTACAAATACTTTTTTTGGTTGGTCTGGTCTGGTACATTCAGGTTTCAAACCACGACTATGATAGGCAGCTCACACTCGTAAAGAACCAGCCACTATGCTACGCTATCAGAGGCCCCCTCCAAAGACTTCTTTGGTGTCAGGAGCATTGATGCTGAAAGGACCATGGTACTGTTTTACAGGCAAAATCATACAAACCACCTTCCCAAACATCACACAGCTGTCTAAACATCACATACTGTCTCTGGAAAAGAAGATCACCACTGATCCATCTATTCTTTTGTAACAGTGTCTTCTGGGCTACAGGCTTCTGAGAGTACATTTAAATGTATGCATTTTGAGGTCAACCTCAACCATGCCTCAACATCTAAAATTTACTTTATCTTTTGCAATCAGATCATCAGCCTTTTTCCCCTTTAGTAAGTTGAGTTGTCCGTTAAGAACTGGCAATTTTGTCATGAAGAGGAAGTGCCATGGCTTGCGAAGGTCAAGGTATGAGGCTTGCTTTCACTACAATAAACTTGAGTACATAATCGGACAGCGTAAAATACTAAACTAAACTAACTAGGGTGACCAGATGTCCCATATTTGATTCTTCAATAAGTTACAGATTTCTCTCACTTCATTATTTTGATTATTACTGCATTTTAAACAAAGTACAAACTTTTACGGGTATAAAATCTATTCCACATTTCCCATCCTGAAAGATAAAACTAACTTGTACTGTATGTGTATCTGTTTTAGTATTAAACATAACAAAAACCAATGTGCATACATACATACATATAGTTCTTTTTTTAAAACATGTATCTTACACAATTTGACGAGTGTATAGACGGTCTCCCTCTCAGTTAACTGCATTGAACCACTACTTACAAACTCAATATTCTTTGAACTGCTTAGTTGAATACAGATTGCATTTGAAATAGTCGTTTATGGAACAATTTGCTTCAGAGTGGGGTGAAGTACATTATGTGATTTCTTGTGATTTCTTGCATGTCTGCCCTATATGTGCACATTAATAACATCACCAAACCACCATTTGAGTTAATAGGTGATATGGGTGGATGAAAACGCAAGCAAATGATCAGACCACAAAACTACCAAACTGGGCAGAAATGAGAAATATCCCAGTTCCGACAGGCAAAACTAGCAATTGTCAGCAACTAGACCAGTCAGCAACTAGACAGTCAGCAACTAGACCAACACTACAGACCCCCACAGGCTTCTGAAAATGTGCTTTAACAGGGCTCCACAACCCTGGTACTGGAGGGCCACAGGGTGTGGCACACGCTGTGGCCCTCCAGGACCAGGGCTGGGGAACCCTGCTTTACAGGCAGCTTGTGTTAATTCACACTGTTCAGCAACCCTAAGACACATCTATACGCATGCAGCCTTAAATTAACAAGGGGTTAACAATGAATAAGAGTATTAAAGTTACTGTACAACAGCATAAGTTTTTGTAAACAATTTTTCCACATATTTTTCTAATTCAGGCCACACATCGCCGGGGGTGGCTTAATGGGTTTAAGTCCCGAATGTTTTTAGAAAAGCCCCGGATTTTATTCTTTTTTTAAATAACCACACGATGTGTGACATTTTTCCTCCCTAGCATATCTTCTGACTCTGTAATCAGAACCGTAATGTAATGGAACGAAGTACCGCAATAAACCACTGGACACCACAGTCCCGCGTTGTGTATGCCTTGTTTCTGTCCGTGAGCTAAACCCAGAATGTCTTCAGCCCCTAGCACCGCCCCTGCACATCGATACAGGAGAGCCAGCACGCACATACTGCTGAAGAATAACCTTCTTTATTATTACAAACCATTAATATTCAAAGGTGGCCAAAGTGTCCCCTGAACTTAAATGTCCCCTGATACGTCCATTTATCTGGGTGATAATTCCATCCCAGCATCTAACAGTGGTAGTTAATAACAATAATAATAATTGATCTCCTTCACATCTCAAAAGTGAAGTGGGAGTACTCCCCTAAACAGCACTAATGGTTAGCACCCACCCTTTAGTCTGTAAAGCCTCATTGTAAGGTTTTCATTGAGTGTTCCCAAGTGCATTTTAGAATGAGGAAACCCTCATTCACCTTTAAGTTGTGTAAAATCTTTGCCTCCCAAAGGGTCAGAAAGGATGTTTTAATCAAAATGGCTGCAGTACATTCCAAGATGGCCATTTAGCAGATGCTCTTATCCAGAGAGTCTTACAGAGGTGAAGTACATTAGGACACAAAGAGCAAAAGCACTACAGAGAAGGATAATGGGCTTGCTTGGAGTCGCTAACCATGTGATATTAAGAGCTATACTCTTGAGCTGTTAGTGTTATAATAACTGAGCTTTTAGTATGATCAACGCACCTGACAAACATATTCAAGATATTCAACACTTTAACAAATTCAACCATTAAAACCATTTTACATATTCTGCCAAATAAACCATTCAGCAAATTCAATATCATCAAGAAATTCAGCACATAATACCTTATTTATATTTACTAAATGAAGAGCTAAGGTGGTGCTGTAAAGGACAGGGCCTAGGTGCAGTCTGAAGAGGCGAGTCTAGTCTCGCATCAGAAGACAGTCAGAGTCTCTGCTGTTCTGGCCAAGGTTGGAAGTCTAGCTATTTACCTCTGTGCTGCATTGATAAGCTCATAGAGCGGAGCCAAACAGCCAAATGGGCTACCAACCTAGTGCTCTCTGAGCGCTTTGTACACCGCTAAAAAACATCTTGAAAATGTTGAAACGGATAGCGTAGCAGTCTAAGCATCTGCTTTGCGAATGCAAGCTGCTTATTACAGCTGCGGTTCGAAACTCGACTGTGCTAGACCGGCCCTGGCAGTGGCTGTCCGTCCAAGCGGAAGGGGGGAGGGTGAGCTGGCACAAGCTTGCTGATAAGCGCGAAGGATGTCTCCAGAAAGTAGGCTGTAATTGGCTACTAAATTGGGAGAAAATGGGAATTATTTGTTTTATTTATTTTAACCCATATCCGCCGAACGACTGGATTTTCCGTAGACCTCACAAACAGTACATTCACCGGTCTAGGGGATTTCAACACGACAGCCGCCGATCTACGGAAAATCCTATAGCAGAAATTCAATGAAATTGAAATGCGTGTTGAGGTGCAACGTCCAAATATTATATCATTATATAACAAACACATGCGGGGTGTAGACTTTGTTGACGAAAAAAAATGCCTGTTACAAGAGACAAGACTATCATTTGGTACATGCTTGATATCGCTATCCTAAATGCTTGCATTGTTTACAATTGTTTACAATAAAGCCCATAATACAAAGATGAAACTGCGCGACTTCAGTATGTGAAGTGCATATGTGCCCTCAACTCATTTAAATATAACTCTTCACGCCAAATTTCAGAAATGGTTACATGTAAATGTAGATGTGACAAATAAATGTACAATTGTAAGAATTTATCTGTACATAATTTACACACATATTTTGTATATAATGACACTAATTTGTTAAAACGTTTCATTGATATGACATACCATATATCTCCACAAATGATGTATTATTATAAATTATGTACAAATACATATTTTCAAATTCTAATAATTTATTTGGTTTTTAAGTGGGCTGAAAAGCCTACGAATTTTCCTCACTCAAAAACGCCCTATCCTATCCCAGGCAGGCGCAAAGACATTACAATGCTAACACATGATGGGTCCTTCCAAAGGATTCAATTTGGCCAGCTGTATGTGTTTGTTGTATTTTCAATCAGCATATAATACACAATAAAAGTGCAGACATTTTACATAAAAATTAAAAGGTCAATTGCTTCCTGATTTTATATAGCAGTGCCAGGGTTGGGCGTTTCACTCTCTGACCTTTCAAGAATTCAACACAGTTCCAATGCCTTTATGCCAGGCATTCCTAATATGTATGCATTCCATAATATTTATAACACACATAACACGTGTTTTACGCCCTAGTTTATCATATTTTATTCATTAGAAATCACAGGTATCTACCTTTGCTTCAGCAATTTTTTCACCACGTATTTCCTTAAAAATAAAACTGTCTCGACACATTGAGTTTATTATAAGAGTCATAAAAGTTTATCATCCCTATAGGTAGCATGATATCACAGTCTACATAAACTGGTTTACTCCAGTTCAGAGAATGAAACCTGGCTGCTACAGTGAGGTACATCATTTTTTCGCAATGGGTAGCTGCAACTGTATCACATTTTTACAGTTTAGCTAATTTACCAGCTACCTTGGTATCAATTATATAATTTGTGGTTCCTGCGGCTGTTTGTTGGCTCATCCTGATGTCGAATTCAGATCATGCCAGTGCTGTGACTGGCAGCCCCACAGGGCACCTTGTAATTGACTGTAGCCTTAGTCTTTCAGTCGGTGCATTTGTCCGTGTCTCATTGTGTACCAGCAACCTCTTCTGGTCGATCAGGTGCCTGCAGTCTGCCAAGTGTACTCCACTGACGCAATGACTGTAGAAATGGACTGCAGAGTGAAAAGAAGCGGAAGCTGACAGTTCACATGCTTGTCTGACCTGTCCCAAATTTACAGAGGGGGTTTGCAGCGATGTGCCTACAAAGACAATTGGGCATTCCAAATTGGCAGAATGAGGGTTAAAAATGGGAGGGGACAAATTAAAATGCTTCTGTCTGTTCTCAGGGGGACTGCTCTGTCCCCTATGATTCCACCTGGGAGCCAGGGTTAACGGTGAATCCGACAATTTTGACTGAGAAATTCTAGGGGGTTATCTGGAGTGACGACGCCCAGCCTGACTTGGCTCAAGCCCCAAACCGAGCCCCTCAGCCCTTTCTCCATGTATTCTCTCTCAGGACTGCAGTCCAACAGCAGACAGCTCAAAGGATTTACTCCATTTTCCTTTCCCGACCAAAGCCGACAGTTTTACATTTTTATGTCACAGCAAGGACGATCCTAAGTTTGACACCTATTGTTAAACCGTTAGCACATCATCCATAATAAAGTGCTTCAACTTTAAAGTTTTATTGAAAATAAATCTTTTCAGCCTGTTCCTGAACTCGAAGGAGCTCTTCAAGTACATGACAGTAAATTATGCCTCCCCTTATGGGCAGTATGTTTCTTATGTGCATTGTTGAGGTGAGAAATGTACTGCAGATGAGGCATAATAGATTTTGATGGATGTGTATGAAGGTGTGGCAGTCAGATGGATTTGGATGGATGTGTATGAAGGTGTGGCAGTCAGATGGATTTGGGTGGATGTGTATGAAGGTGTGGCAGTCAGATGGATTTGGATGGATGTGTATGAAGGTGTGGCAGTCAGATGGATTTGGGTGGATGTGTATGAAGGTGTGGCAGTCAGATGGATTTGGGTGGATGTGTATGAAGGTGTGGCAGTCAGATGGATTTGGATGGATGTGTATGAAGGTGTGGCAGTCAGATGGATTTGGGTGGATGTGTATGAAGGTGTGGCAGTCAGATGGATTTGGATGGATGTGTATGAAGGTGTGGCAGTCAGATGGATTTTGATGGATGTGTATGAAGGTGTGGCAGTCAGATGGATTTTGATGGATGTGTATGAAGGTGTGGCAGTCAGATGGATTTGGGTGGATGTGTATGAAGAAGCAGGTACGATTGTGGAAGTGATTCACTAATGGATGTCTCTCAGGAATGCCTTTCGTAACGTCCCTTTGCTTCACATGAGGTGAAACACCTGAAATTACTTTTTAATCACTTGCATAGATGTAACACATTGCGGCCAATTATGTGCCCCCCGGCAGGGCTGCCAGCCATAGTTAGCACTGATGTTGTCAGGATTCAATAACAGGCCAGGGGGCACGTCGCTACACTGAAACCCAGTGTTCTACGAGAATGAGCCAACCAGCAGCCCCTATAGAGTGGTAATTTTAAATTAATTTGTTTGAGGATCGGCAATCAATATTAAGTCCACTCTCAGAATCAGAATTAGTTTAAATAATATCAATAAAAGTAACGTGAAATATTTGTCAACAGATGATTAAATCTAAATGTCTAAAACAGTCTGTACTGCGACAGCTAAATATGAGCTATATAAGTGGCTATAAAAGTATATAAAAGTACTGCTTTTACAGTGGTTCTCAAACTCGGTCCTGGGGCCCCTGTCTATGCTGGTTTGTTCTCACCATAATTGCAACTCCTGAAGTGTAACCAGATGTTAAATGTTCTTAATTAGACACTTTGTATGTCTAGTAAGGGATGGTTTACCTTCTTAAGGCCACATTATGTCAGAAATAGCCATGCATGCTACAAAGAATGAACATTCCATATACACATCCCAGGATGTTTAATCAGTCAGATCAGTTCTCAAGACAACTTGTGCTTTCCTATTTTGTAATGTGCCATGTGGCAAATAATTCCTGTTCCTGTTCCTGTTCCTGTTACTTTTTTAATTGATTAATTGATAGGCTGACAAGTGAAATCTGTTGGGTTTTAAATCCTGAGTGTGGTCACTGAAATTAACCATTTGTGGAAATTGTGGTAAGAGTTCAAAGATGAAATGAATAGCAATGAGCCAATCTGCACTGTGTGAAAAACTGTTTAAGGACCAAACTATGGAACAACGTAAGTACATGTTTTCAACGACCTTAATATATCAACCTTTAATGTAAAAAAAAACAGTTTACATGGGGGGACCCCGGGCTGAGTTTGATGTATCCCTGATGTGACATTATCTAAATCACAGAATGACGTGAAGCCTACTCTATGTTTTCTCATTATGGGGCACTCCTGGACCAAACTCCAAAGCCACAACCTCTAATCACGGTTAATAAAAGGTAGGTCAACAGTTAAAATACAGTGCATGCGGCCTCCCACCACTAGTCCAGAGGTAAGAGTGTTCTACGCTAGCCACTGCGACCGAGGTTCGATTCCACCGGTCATGCCAGTTTTGGCTCTGGTCGGGAGTGCCACTAGGGGTCGGCAATTGGCTGTCCGCCCCAGGGAGGGATAAAAGCTGAAGGAAAGACTCGCTGTATATATGAGTGGTTGTGCGTTGGTGACAGGCTTCGGCCTAGGTGGACACTAGGCAGTGCAGTGCTTGTTACTGGCCGGACTACAGCAGCAAGTTCTCATACAAGGGAGGGATAATTGGCACACAAAAAAGAGAGAGAGGGAATTGGATACTAAAAAGTGGGGGACAAATGGGGAAAAAACTGCAAAAATAATTTATTTTAAAATAAAGACATAATGCATGCATAATCTTGCACCTTTAAAAATGTAATACTTAGAATAACTGTAATTGTAATGTTCTTCCCTTTCAACTGGATATAGTTGTCTGTGATTGTGGTTATTGGTAATAAGTTTAAAAATAAAAAATAAGATGAAAAAGGAATTAACCCTTTCAATGGACTTCCATTATGTTGTCAATGGTCAGGGTGATTCATTTGGACACAACTTGGCATGCTTCTCTTTGGGTTACCCACTGAGATTTTCATCTGACTGTGTGCAGACCAAAAGCTTCAGTGCGTTTAATGACTTAGCCACTAGCCACTCATGCAATTGAAGTTACAAGCAAGTAATACCTTGAGAGCAAAACGGTCATATGTTGCTAGCAATGGAATTACAGGGACTATAGTGCAACACACTCATGTCTCCGTTTTTTGTGGTAAACAGTTCCAGGCTGCACTGGATCAAAGTGAAACACAGTTATGGTTGTAACTTGATTAAATACAGATTGCAGGTTGCCAGATTCTAACAGTCCAAATGTAGGCCATTAAGATGATTTTGATGGACATCGTGGGATGGGATAGGAATATCTCTTTTTTAGTAGGTTACTGGTTTACTCCAAATGGTAACAGAAATCTGGTATATGTGAAGCCTTTTATCCCACATATTTACATGTACATACGCTAGGTATAATATGTGGTATCGGAATGTGATAAAATAACAGGGGATAACTTGTTGACCTGTATGAAAGGCTGTGTCGGTTACTGGTTACTTCAGCTGCAGTGAGTTTGGGTTTTAGGCAAAATGGGGCTATTGATCTGCTCATTACTTTCTGCATGACACTTTCATGGTGAGACTCATTGGCGCTATAGATTCCCTAACCCTCCATGGGAGTTGTGGCAAAGGATGCTCTCGGGTATCTGTGTTTCGCCTGGCACAGACTTCACCCAGGTGTATGTAGATCCCCCTTTCCAGCAATAGTTGATAGTTTCAGAGGGGGATGCCAGCGACCCAGTGCAACTTGATGATAAAATGTATATGATTACTGTTTACTGTTAAAAAAGTTTTATCAGACATAGTTTTGAAATGTGTAATGTGATTTTAACGCAGCACACCATCTCATTTCGGCACACAGGACAAAGGGTCAAAATGCAGGACTTTCCTGCACATTGTAGGACATCTGGTCACCCTAGTTACCAAACACGCATCAGCTAGCCACAGATCGACTCCTCCTGCATTCTTCCCCATACAGAGCATTGTATATATTGTGCAATAGTGCCCTCGTGTGTTCCAGATTGGACAGGCATGTACTACAGCGTAATAATGTACAACAATGTTTTTTGTTTTGTTTTTTAGCATGTTATATTATGTTACAAATTAAGAAAAACCTTGATGGACCAGCATGTACTGTACAATCACAAAATTCTCAATTTCCTCATATCAAGCAGCACATTATGTTCACACACAATCATATTAACTCTTTCAGGCTCAACAGTAGATCTCTCTGTGTCTTCTCCATAAACGTACATACCTAAGACAGTTCGCTTGATGGGACCGACGTCAGACACAGCACACTGGCACTGTCCTGCCACTTTGTTGGGGCAAGGGTAATCTGTGAGTGGGGGAGCCTAAAAAAGGTCTTATTCTGGTGTGGGGCAGATGGGAAGATGGGAAGGGAGAAACAGCCAGTAGCAAAGACAGGGGGGAAGACAACTTTTCTTTAAATAAGTGCAAGATATTCCTTGTATACCATATATATATATATATGTGTGTGTGGTGTGTGTAACAAGGCATATAATGACCTATAATGAGCACAAAACCTGGACAGTAGAATAAAGTAATATGATCTGATAGTAATATGGTCTTTTACTCTTTTTCCTACACTTGTATGGGTTTATGTTTGGAGTACACACTCCTTACCCGTTTTGGCAAAACACAGCCTTCATCAGGGTTCAATGTGCTTTCAACAAACGGCTGTTATTATGCATACACACATGACCCTGGGTTTATTAGATTTACAATATGTCCACAAGCACCACTGTATTATCCAACAATAAGAATTCATTTGATAGGTTAATCATTCATCAACATTTACATCATTACATCAAGATAGATGGAATCTTGTATTTAATGCAGGGCAGAACCATGTGATATGAATGCATATAGCTCTGGACAGCATGTTGCTGTGCAAAAAGCTGTAGATCAAGCTAGGATATGTCCCTTGACAAACGCAAACTCACTGGATTTTCAGATAAGAATTACTATATTTTGGATGTTTTTTCCACTATAATATAAACCTCTGCTTTGTTCAGTTCAGATTGTGGGCTAAAAGTACTAATACAATTTCACCTATAGTATTTATTTGGTGACTCTAGTAATAGCATACTTTGGTATGTAGCTTTTTTCCCCCATTTTTCTCCCACTTTAGTAGCCAATTATATCCTCTTTTTCATGTCAATTATCCCCTCCCTCATATTGAGAGCTTGCTGCCGTAGTCCTGAAACCAGCAGTGACATGCAGCGGAGCACTGCCTCCTCCGAGCCAGAACCCGCCAAGCCATCACCGTGACTCCGGTATGCACGCAGGGCCACTCCTATATGCAGCGAGCCCGTATCGACTTAGTGCTGCCCCTTATAAATCAAAGGAGGTTATATTAATGTTATATAATGCCTTTATCAGACCTCACTTAGAATTCTGTGTGCAGTTCTGGGCACCGCACTACAAGATATAGAAGCTCTTGAAAAAGTCCAAAGAAGGGCAACTAAACTGATACCTGGTATAAAAGGTAAAAGTTATGATGATAGACTAAAGGCACTCAATCTATTTAAGCTTAGCAAACGGAGACTTAGGGGGATTTGATTGAGGTTTTTAAATTCCTAAAAGGGATTAACAAAGTGAAATACCAAAGATTTTTAAAGATAAGTGGGGTCAGCAGAACAAGAGGCCACAGATGGGAATTAGTTAAAGGCAAATTCCGCACAGATATTAGGAAGTTTTACTTTACACAGAGAGTTGTCAATGCCGGGAACAGCTTGCCAGGTCGGGTAGTAGAGGCAGAAACACTTGGGCTATTCAAGTCCAGGCTAGATGTCGTATTAGATACTCTTTAGATTAGGACATGACGAGCCTAGATGGGCCGAACAGTATTCTTATGTTCTTATGTTCTTAGTGGCACTCCTGGCCAGAGCCAAAACTGGTGCGACCTGGTGGAATCGTATCCCAGTCGCAGTGGGCAGTGTCAGACTTTCTACCGCTACACCACCCGGGAGGCACTTTTTTTTTTCTTCTTTTTTCCCAATCGTAATCTAAGCCACTCGTTGTATCCTCTGCTGTCAATTCTGGGGCCTCTGCTTCTTTTCACACTGCAGTCTACAAGTTAAGCTTGCACAGACATGAGTCAGAGGAAGACACTTCATGCACAGCTTTATTCCGGGAGACTGTTGGCACCAGATTGACCAGCAGGGTTCACTGGTCCCAATTTACAATTTAGGTATTTGGCAGAAGCTTTTATCCAAAGCGTCTTACAAGATTGCACTATTATGGATAAAGATCATCGCTAGAGCTATTGAATGGTAAGTTACTGTCTAATTATTAACATTGCTGTAGTCTGTGCCACAAAACCTTTGTATGACAGGGAAGAGAAAGGTTATAATTATGTGTCATTTTTTTCCTCATCAACACAGTGCCTTAATTCAAATTGTACATTCAAATGGAGAATATGTATTGTAAAACTAGTAAACAAATTATTATTAGTAGTGGTAGTAATCATCATCGTCATCCCCATTAACATCAACATTATCATCAACACTAACATCAACATCACCATCATCAACAGTATCATCATCATCATTAGGCTTGTCCTGAATGTTTTCTTGGTTGTTGTGGAAGTTGAGGGACAACTCAGACTGGCTTCTGATGGCACATGCAGGTCACTCCGAGATCAGGATTTAAGGATTTATCCTTATGTCCTGAAAGTCTGACAGAGAGCTCAAGATTCACAAGGAGCCTTGTGTCCTGCTGACTCCACTTTGTATAATTTAGACCCATCTGCGATGATTTTTACACTGCGATCTGAAGGGAATCTTTCTTTGCTGCTCAGCAGCTGAACACAGCCAAGCGTTCAGTGTTAAATGACCGCTTACAGAGTCAGAGCCCTGCAAAACTTGAACATACTCTGTCAGAGTTAATGAACTCACTCTCTCTTCCTGCAAGGCCAATACTGGATGCTGGGCATAAGTACCCGAGTGTGCAGTTATCATGCCATGATTAGCTGTATATGATCACAGGTGTGATATGAAACATATTCTAGAAGCGGCTCTCATCTGTCTGAACACCCTTTTTGTTACTTTAATCACTGGCTGTCCTTGCCTTCCTTGAAGACCACTATGTCCCTATGGATCCTTGACAGACAAAATTACAAACAATAATCTGGTATCTCTGCTTCCAATGCGGAACACTCTGTTTTATGAAAGGTTTTATACTGACTGCCATAAATCTTGTAGACAAGTAGCTTTCATGTTATGCAGTTGTTTGGCAATTCATGTTCTAGTATGGCTATTGTTCTGCTGTATATAATAAATTGTATTGTTTTATGTGGTGTTTCTCTAGCATTAAACACTATAATATGGTGCCAATCAAGCACTAAAACAATATAAAGGAAAAAAGCTACAAATACTGCAAAAATGCTTGTAGTGTGTTACATTACAATGAATTCACAATGATGAAAAGGATTTTTCTCAAGGTAGAAAAGGTTCAGAAGTTGCTCTCCATTTTAGAAAAGTGCCCCCGCTTTGTCCTTTACCTTACTGACAGCGTGTTTTAAGAGAGAAAGGTGAAGAAGACAAGGAGGGCAATGCTAGAATACACAAAGACTCAGATGAACTGAGAGTTTGCGAGGGAATGAGAGAGAGAGAGACAAAGGAAGAGAGCAAACTATGCGGTGTACTTTCTGAGTGAAAAGAACATAGGTGCAGTTGGTACATTTCTGAGACTGCAAGGTCACATTGTGGTCCAATTTATTGAACATTGGATTCTATTGTTCCAAACAACACTCTACAGCAAATTGACAGCGAGCATCTCAGAATGGCTGGGTATCTGTGAAAGCAGGCAGCCACATGGCCAGCTTGCTCAGGTCTTGTCCTCCCTCTTGGACAGGTTTCTCCCAGCCGGTGCCAAGAACAACATTCTCCCCTCTCAAAGCCCAGCTCCTTCTGCTCATGGCTCACCACCCTAGGCCCAAAGCAGTCTTGGCCCCAAATTGCAACAGTTTAAGTTGCAGATTGAACATCTGCCAGCACTTTTATAGCACCCAAGTGGAAACAAATAAGTTATTTGTTTTCTGTCATTTATTTATTTATTAATTTTATAAATAAAATGAATAACTTTTAATTATCTTAAAATAAACATTTTCTGTAATATTAAACTTATTTTTGAATTTCAGCTAGTATTTTAGAAAGTGAACACTGTTGAACTGTTTTCAACTATTTTTTTCTTTGAGTCTCTAAGCTCATGATATTGGAGGAGAAGGGTGGGAGGTTGTGAGGTGGAATGCGGGGGACACGTGGATAATGTCTTACTTGGCCCCACCAGCCAACCACCCCACCTTGTACCATTGTGGATATAACGGCTGGCTGTAAAAGCTTTTTGGTGATAAGCCCACCCTTATTACAGAGGAGCCCCATTGATTCCACCCCCCCCATCAACAAATTAACATGGCGAATCACAATCTCTTAAAGGTGAGTGCTCCTACAACCAGACAATGAAACGTACTTCAGAAATCCTGAAGCAGAAATCAAAAGTTATCACCAAGGGCTTACGATCTGAGAATGAGACTACGTTTTACACAGCTGGTGCAGGCAGATTGCAGGCACCATATTGGCCCTAGTGCTATTGCTAATGGGGCTGGGTGTACTCTGCTGACTGAAATCCCCTCCTGGGAGGATGTTATGGCCTATTATGCTGCCCACATTGGCACAGTCGGCACTAGCTAGGTCTAGATTCAAATCCGGACCATGAGGCACATTCAGTGTGCTGATAACCAGTGCAATAGCTCTATACGTCACTCAGGAACTCCTTATTTAACCTGAAATATGTCATATCGCTTGCACATTGACTCTAAATATGGTCTTGACATTTTAATTGTGAGTTTTTAATTTAAAAAAATACAGTGAGCAGACAGGTTTTTCACTCTGAGGTCAGGGATTTTCAGTGTGGTATAGGTACAGCTTTAAATATAATCATATCACATCATAGCATCGGTCCTTCAAGGTGGAAAAAAATATTTTAATGTCACTGAAATCATTGCGAGTGAGGTGGGACCGTAGCAAGAGCTGGTTCACAATCTCACAACACAAGCAACACCTGCTCTGAATCTCGACGAAGTCTCAATTTCACCTCAGAGTGACAGCTCGTGCAGGTGCCTTAGTAATGGCTTGGAGAACGCAAATATTTTTCAACTGTCGCTTTTTTCTTGCTCTTGCAGGGTCTGTGTTCTACTTGCATGTGTTGTAGTTATTCCTTCTCCCCTCACCTTCTCTTAATTAAGTCATTGTTTTATGACTGCATGGATTTATAATCCAGGGTACACAACAAGCCTGCCTGTCAATGATGGGAATTACATCAATATGTGTTTGTGTCCTTTCTAATCTCACAGGTTATCATCTGATTTGTTTGCTGTCTACTGAATACAGCTGAAAAGACATAGAGAGTGCTTTGTGTACTGTAAACCAGACAATCAGCTGATAATGTTCCCATATAAAGATAAGATACAGTCCGCACGCACAGACTTTGGCAGCCGCATAGTCTCACGCACTCAATTCTACAATGGAAAAAGGCAATCAGATAGTCAGCTGATAATATTTAAAAATGAAGGGAATACACAGTCTGCACACAAACGAAAGCTTCCTACAGACACTGACAGCTGCATAGCCTCATGTACTCTATTCTATTGTGTGTGTGTGTGTGTGTGTGTGTGTGTGTGTGTGTGTGTGTGTGCACTGCATGAGATTTTGTCTGGCAGAAAGCGTTCAGAGCACTGCGGGTTAATTTCCTCCTGTCTACTCCCATGAAATGTCATAATTGCCTGCATCTTGCAATCTGGCTAACATCTCTGGACACTGTTTATTTTATAAGGACATCCATGATTTGAGACAAAGTGCGTCACCTTAATCTTCAGAGCATCTGTTTCCCAAATTATGGCCGACATTTTGTTTAAAATTTCTGCCCTCCCTGCAGTTTTTCCCAGCAGTGAACATATTTCTGGTTGACAGGTAAACCCTTGAGGTCAAACTCTGGCATGAGTCTCCTGATCCACAGCTGGGGGAGCAGGCCCTGATTTTCCACAGAGACTGTACAAGTAGATGTAATGTGTCTGTCCTGAATGATACTAAAATACAACTTTTGTCTGATGGATGGAGACTCTGTTACCAATTACACCTGATTCAGTTACTTTAGCTATTGTAGGGTAAGGTGCTGATGAGCACATGAAAATACATCTTGAAATTAACAGTGAGAGTGAGATTATTCTGTGTTTCCTACAAATGAGGATAATTTCCTTCAGAACAGAGAGTGGTTATCAAGCAGTCCTGTTTTCTGTTGTGTCTGGACTGTGATCAGCCAATAAAAAATAACTATTCAATAACTTACTTTGCCAACAAAAAACTGTAAATTGTCAATGTTTCCTGTAGACCCTCAAAAAGCAAATGGATAGCAGTGCAATAAAAAAAGACACAATGCCAATGTGTGTCTGTCAGGCACAATTACACAGTGCCAAGTCAAAAATAGATGCTGAAAAGAACCGGAGGATAATGCATTTACTGATCTGAGGGTTTATTTAATCTGACCACAAACGGCTACATCTACAAAAGATGGAAGCCTGATAAGTGGAAAACATCAGCCGGGTGGTTTGATAGAAACAGCCGGTGGTGTTGTGTGTCCTGCAGGTGTGGTGAGTGATTTATTACCTCATGGGGCAGCATCAGTGGCCAGTGGGCTGCACTCAATGTCCTGAGGTGATTGTAAAATTGGTGGAGGTGTGTGTGCATGCATGCGTGTGTGTTTGTGTGTGTGCATGTGTGTATATGTGAACTCAGACTCCCTCAATTGTGTAGTGATTGTGTAGTATAGCCCACTGATAATGTATCAAGTTCACTTGTAACCCACTCACTGAGGATTTTCAAGAATCGTTATACGTGTACCAGGCTTACCTTTCACCCACTAGCATGCCCTCATCAGGAAAGATGCTCTCTCATAGAGCCCTATGGCAAAAGGACTGGCCTCACCTCCAATGATAAACTCAGTGTAGAGCAGGGTTTCCCATCCTATGGCAGGCAAAACTGTTCCAGCTGCTTTCCATCTTTCCAGTTCAGCTTCCAGTTCAACGCCAATCCCCATATGATAGTAGTCGATTGTTATACCTTTGTTACCCCCACCTATCAGGACCTTACGGTACTATGAGCCTGACCAGGCGACATTCTGATCTGAGATAAGACCGCCCAGCTTCAAGGAATGTGCTATGACAATAAACCAATGGTCAACCAACTCAACCATTGACTTAGCCAACTCAACCATTGAGTTAGATAATGCTTGAAATAACCAATCAGATAGCAGGACACCAATCTCACAAACTGTAACTCCCCTTTCTCTAAACCACTTAAAATGGCATAGAGTCCTCTGTTTAGTTTGTGTTCCCATTTTATTGCCACCTCTGGGACATCTGGGGTCCTTTGTGGAAAGCATAGGTGTCTCTCTGAACCTGTTTGTTGTACTGGGGCAAAATCGCACTCCAGCACTAGAATGTGCTAAATGGAGGACTAAAGCATTTGAAGTGCCTGTGCAGAGTAGGCCTTCAGAGGAATAGAAAAGACGAGTCTCTGTTTCTGCGCTGGGCTGATGGGGAGGGCGTGCTAAAGGCATTGGTAGTTCATTAGGATGGCGCAGTGGGAACGCGTGCTGCTATCTTGTTAATATTTAATCTGAAACGGCTCCCTTGGTGCCCTGACGGCGACAGGCACTCCCGGTTAATCAAAGTATCTGCGGTAATAAAACGAGGCTGAGGCTACGTGAGGAGCCACTGCAGGAATTTCTCTTACAGGGCACACCGGCCCTTACGTTGCGCCTCGTTTCCATGGCTTTCAAAAAGTGTGTGGGCTTCCAAGTGGTGTGTTCTGCCAAAGCACTGGTAATCAGTGTAGCGACGGTCTGGAATGAAATCCTGACTGTGCCAGGCAACGCGTAATTGGCCGTAGCCTCACTCAGGAGTGACTCCTCTGGTTGAATGGGCGCCTGCACCAGCTGGTAGTGTACTCCTCCTACACTCTGACTGCCCGGCGCAGCTGATGGACTGCAGAATGTATTGAGGGGCTCTTGGAGGGCACACGCGCTAGTCTGCCTTCTTAACTAGAGTGTGTCTTGAGTGGGTCTTTCGCACACAACCTCAACTATTTAAGCGTTCTGAGGTGAATTCAATTCCACATGTTAATGCAAGCATGCATAGTGATTACTGCTGTCCTGGAGGTGCCTTTTGGTCATCCTGTGCAGGCAGACAGAGTGGAGCCATAATTGGCGGGTTTTATTGCTCTGTGAGTGAGGCCAGGGCACTCGGGGTATGTAGCTTTGGTGAGCCAGTGCCACACACCCCAACTTCAGGGTTCTACCTATGAGCTGGAAATTATGGATCATTGAGAAAATAATTATGACCTTGTCACTTGGTAGCAATGTTCTGGAGCATATTATGCCTCTCCAAATATCAGCTCAACCAACATCTCTGTATAAACAAAGCTGGCTACCCCAGGCCTATTTGATGTTTGACATCGCCATGATTCTCAACATGAGATGAACATATTAATGGCGACCGTGAAAAGATATCTTGTGGTAGTAAGTGACCCAAAACAAAAATATAAAAAGGGGGTCTGAACCTGGCTTGTGTTGGACCTTCCCCAAAATCGTAAATTAATCATGCATGGGCTAAGAAGGGAGGGAGCCAACCCCCCCACGAACACTTAAAGTGTGACCTGTTGATGGCACAAAGCAGATTTTGGTGGAATTGGTTTCCTTTCCTGTGCTCTTGGAAGATCTGGTTCCAGCTCACACCTCGGGTGCATGTGTTTGCATTGGGAGAGAGACAAACTTGGTTTAGTATCATTTTCTAACATTTAATCTCTTTTGTGATTATTACATGTTAGTTTTATGTCTAGGATTTAGTATCTGTTAAGGTAGTTGAACCTACATCTATAGATTGGATGTTGAATAGTTTCTTTGTCTAAGTGTTGTAACTTAATAAACCAGCTGTTAATTTTAATTGAATTGTGAGTTGTATATTTTGATGAAGGTTGATCTACCAGATTTCCTTGCCTATCAACAAATTCGGCAATTTAAATGATAATTGGTATCCTGTGTAGTAATTGTTATATTAAATAAAAATATATATTTTACATGTAGCATAAGTCAGGGGTTTTAACATGTAATACCACTTGTGTTCAGCATTCAGAGTGCTGAACCTTAAACAAGGGCATTTGACTGTTAAGTCTACTGGATTCAGGGAATAGACGATTTTAATTCAAAATTCACTGTTCCGACACTGCTTTTGGGAGGGCTTGGTCTGACATCGGCCAGTGAGTCAGGGAGCTGTGTTGTATTGTGGTCCTTTTGGGTAAGCTGTGACCCTGTGGAACAGAACAAAGGTGGCCTCTGATCCCCTCTGGCAAGGAATACCGCCACAGATAAATGAGCAAGATAAAATCAACACAGATTTGTGCAGGCTCACAAAGAAAAAGGAAAAACACTGAAGGCGAACTTCACATGCCTCTATGTGGCTGTCCCTCCCATCTGATCAGAAACCGCAATTGTGAACTGACATTTTCTTATGTCCTTGACAGTAAACATACTTTTGAATAAAAAAATCCAGACTATTGGAAGTGGAATGGAGAAATGGTGGTGAGATTTTGAATCGCACCGCCGATTGTGAGAGTGATCACTTTCCTTGTTGTAGGGCTGTCGTGCCCAAATTAAAATGAATAAGAGAATGAGAAAATCACTTTTATCAAGAATATCCAGTATTGAGCAACAAGAGTCTGGTCAGGCAGGGGTGAGGGTTTGATAAGACAGTGATAAGGATTTAGTTTCAGCATTGCTGAGGTTCTGTTCGTTTGTTTATTGCCATCTAAATTCGGCTCCAACAACTCGGCAGTTTTGGAGATTATTTCAGATGAGCTGGCAGCTCACCAAATCACCGGGTTTGTGGGAGCAGGGGAAGGGGGGATGGAGATGAGAGAGAACTTGTTTTGGGGGTTTCTGCTCTTAAACCAAACCTCAACAAGCTTCACTGAAACAGGTCTGTAAACACACAGAGCCCCACTACACACACACACACACACACACACACATAAACATACACAAACACACAAACAGATACACACACACTCACACACATCAAAACTATTTCCCAGTACTGTTGTTATTGATGTGGAAGACACTAAGGCACTGAGTTCTCTCTCTTTGGAACTTGGTTTTCTGCCAAGAAATCAACCCTCAAAAATATGCCTGAAGTCTTTAACACTAAATACACCGAATCACACACACATAATCACAGACGCACACGCATTTACACACACACAAGCACATGTATGCACTCACGTACACACACACACACACATACGCATACACAAGCATGCACACACACACACAAGCACATGTATACATGCACATACACACATATGCACACACATGCACACAAACACGCATGTACACACACATACACACACGCATACACAAGCACACATGCACACAAACACACACACACGCACGTGTCCACACACACATACGCGCACACACACACATACACACAAACACACACACATACACACAAACACACACATACAGAGTCACTCCCTCTGCTTTTTGTTATTGAGTGGAGAGACACTAACAAGGCCCGGACTCCTTGATTTTGCCTGGACTCCTTCCTCTGGCAGCTCTCCAGCTGTTGCAGTAAAGTTCACTCACTCAACTAGCCTGTGCTTTGTTTCCCTCCCTCATTTATCTGCAGTCTTTCAAATCACTAGATAACTTCCAGCACACCTCTCTCTGGGGTATTAGCAGCCTTTCCACTGTGTGTGTGCCTGGGAGTATGACTGCCTGAACACCACAAACAAGCAAAATCAGATGTCCAGTAAGAGGCTGCAGAGGACAGCAGCCTCAATGTAATTAGTTTTTCTCAATTGTTTGAACACAATTTCCTGAAACTATGACTCTTTCTCTTTTTCTTTTTTTGTGTTCAACCCCTTGCAAAATGAAACACTGCACTCAAAACGATGTGAACTCAAAATGACACTTTTTAACCAAAGACACACGCATCAAATGAAAAGCCTCTACTGAGGCCTCTACTAATTACACACTGGTGTGACAAAATAAAAACACTGCTAAGAAAATCCAAACATTTCATTAATGCATTTGCAGTGTTATAAATTGATAACATATGTATTTCGCAGAGCAATTTTTGTTAAGATGTCTTAGTCCTATCTGTGAGCTGGGCAGGGGCGTGGCCACATGGGTGGCACAGGATGGCAGCTGCCACCCTTGAAATTAACACTGCTACCCCGCTTACCACCCCAACTCCAAGCTAAAAAACTATCTGTGTTGTACCTCACAATGTTGTTGATTAAAATATTCGTAAAATCGTATTTAAATTACTGTATTTTCGGTTATACATCTGATCGTAAGAGGACACGGAATCCGACAAAACTTCAATGCGCAAAACTTCCACACGCAAAATGCTGTTCGGTCAGACTAGTACTGGACAGTTCGATTCTTTTTGATGAATCGTTCAATTCGAGTCAACTGTTATTTGTTAAGAAAATAATTTACAAAGTGCAAAAGCGCAGTTTTATTTAAACTTGTTTGTAATATGGCTTGAGTATATAGAGTTAACACTATGTCATCAACAGGCTCAGCAAGTACCAACCAAGCAGAAAAAACTCAGCTGCAGGCTGTCTGGTCCGAGATGAGCAGCGTCTACAGCCTTCAGTAGCCTACCACTGTCATGTTGAGTCGAGTCGAGTCGAGTCAAGTCGAGCTCGAGTTTGCTGTATCAGTATTCAGTACAACTGCCATGTCGAGTTGAATCGAGTCAAGCTCGAGTTTGCTGTAAGTCCTGTGGGGAAAACCACAACTCAGCACCAGTCAAAACCGCTCAATACCGGACCATAAAACATTCACTTGAGAAGGTATACTGTAACAAATAGTATAAGCCTATTGCAATACTTATATGGCCATTTACAGTGGTTCTGTGGCTCACTGTAGCCTGTACATTGATCATTTACAGAAGCCATTTGTCTCAGTGCATATAAGGTTGAAAGAGTAGGCGAGGGAAACTCGAGTGGGAGGAACCATTACAGACTCAGTATGATTGAAGCAAGCGAATGATTCGTTCAAAATGATTTGTTCATTCTTTTTCGCTCAGTACTAGCTCAGACACTCGGTTCCTCAGTCAGTTCTGAATGTTCACTCTCATTGGTTCCTGCTTGCACACAGGTGGGTTAGCTAATTAAATGCTCTGAAATTATGTGTCTTCATTTGCCACCTTACTGTACGTTTATTTGTGAAAGAATACAATAACTTTGTTCATAATGGAACATTTCGCACAATATGTAACGTTAGCAAACACTACTAGACAGACATGTCCTTTATTCTACTGATTCTAACGTGAAGCTAGCTAGCTGTATTGAGACCATTTCAACTGCTGTTTGCGCAGCCTGTCCATTGCTCTCATAGTACATTTAAGCAAGGCTATCGGTATGCTGCAAATATAAAATTATGAACCTGCCATGAAAGTGGGTACAAATAAGTTAGCCGTCTACCTATTTAGCTCTGCCTCTGTGTGCAAGTAATTTAGCAATACTTAGCATTTAATCCCAGAAGTGGATGAATTTCTAAAGCGCTTTGCTTCACTTGTGCTTTGCCCCTTGTCCACTCAATCAAAGGGGGCCCTGTTGTTTTACTGGTTTTCAAAAAGAGAGGAAACTCCAGACAATTAAAAATGTTCAGAAGAAGGTTTTATTTTGTATTTTCTTTTTTTGGTCAATTTTCAATTCAGAAAAGCCAGCAAAAACTTTTTTGCAGTCATCATGGTCTTAGAGTGTGTCCTCTAAAACCTTTTCTTGACCTATTCTATTCTTGACCTTTAACAGGATCCAGGACCCACAAAAGCTTTAAATGTGTCCTCACCCACAGATTTGCTTTCCTGTTGCTTTACTGTGAGACTATACAGCCATTCCTAACTAATGGAAATGGTTGCAACAGCATATTTTACAATACATTTTTGTCCTCTATTTTTAATTTTTCTCCCAACTTGGAATGGCCAATCATACATCTGGGCCCGTCCCGTCACTGCTCCGTCCTCCAATGTAAATTGTTAAAACTAAGGACTAGAGCTTTAGCTGGATGTGCCAAAGGAAGGCCCCGCTACAGTAAATGTGACGCTCTCCATTAGTGACATTGAGGTTTTTTTTTATCTTAAGGACTGGGGTAGCAAAGCTAGTATAGCAGTAGATATACTGAGGACTTACTAGTTTTGTAAAGGAAATGTAACCTGCTTAATCCACCCCTCATTTGTTAGTGCTGATAGACCACTGATGGGGGGGGGGAGCACTGGCCAACTGGAAGCCATTGGGCATCTCTCCTGGCATCCCACCTGCACTCTGGTGTGGCTCAGTGAGTATCATGCTGCACAGCTTCTCCAGGTTCACCTGCTGGTGCTCAAACCTTTTCTGCAGTCAGGCTCCTGTCCAGTCCTCTAATTACCTCCTCGTACTTGTCCAGGGCCTTCTGTTCATCCTCAACACTGATCTTTCCCTGCAGTGTGTTCCATGCTGAAGGCAGGCTGCTCTGTCACACTAGTGTTCCCCTACAACGATTAGACAATTGACGCACTCAGACAATATCCAAGTTATTTACTATGCAATAATAATAATAATAATAATAATAAATAATAAATCAATAGAATCAACAGAATGCCCTCTTTCACGATATGTTCACATAAACTTGTATTATGACATCAATTTAATTTCTTAAAGAACTCCCTCATTTAGAACCGTAAATGTGTCTTATTGAACAAATGAGGAGTCTTGGGGTTGAGTGAAACAATGAATCACTACAAATTCACGTGTAATTTTCTGGAGTCTAAATGTGATTCAGTAACAGTGAGCCATCATGTACATTATGACAGATAGTGACAGACTGTAATCTGACACTGTCTCAGGGGGTGGGGGGGGGGGTGGGGGTTAGTCTGTTATACTGTATAAAGGGCCCTTTTACATTTAACGGACTGGATTTTCCAGACAGTGAGCTTCGGCCTTCAGACATTAAGCGCTTGTTTGTGCACGGACCAGGAAGGAAAACCTGCCACCCAGTGATCTAATAACCTCACCAATGACGAAACAAAAAAGGTCAATGGTTTAGTTTGCTCATTTCCAAAAGGACATCTCAGTGTAACGGTCAAATGCTGGTGATGACTGAAACACAAACTAATTATTGGCAACTTACATCTGCTGTCACTTATCTCTCGTCAACCTACTAAGGGAAAGATGATATAAACAATACATTTCTGTAATGTTCAATCATTTTTCTGACTTTCCCACCCAAACACTCAATATAGACGAACACTCAATACATAACTGTTCTCGAGAGCCATTTAGTTCCATCTGTTCAGGCTTTATAAGATGTAATGAATTTAATGGGGCAACCACTCATTAAAAAAAGGCAATTATCAATAGTAAAACTCAGTAAGTAAAATTCCATATTGATACATTTACATACATTGATAGCTATTTATTCTGAGACAAGCGATGGTGAAAAGCACTGACCCTATCAACAAGTTAAATGGTGGAAAGTGAATGCAATTTAGCTATCTAGCTACATCTGTCCCAATCTAAATAATGTTCTTTACACTGTTCAAGTTGTTTTCGCTTTGGTCTTGGTCTGTGAAATGGACTGGAATGAGTAGCAAACTAGCTAGCCAGCTTTAGTAGCAGTTTGCTGGTTTACAAATATGTTACACAGATTGCCTAAAGTTTAAAATAGATAGATTTTATATGTAGATAGAAATGAGAAATCCTTCACTATACCTTTTTAGTGGGCCAAATGCAGCCCAGGAGGGTGCTTGCAGGCAGAGCAGAGATGAACAAGTGAGCAAGTCAATTAACTAACTAGCTCACTAGTTAGCTATTCTGTCTGCAAGTAGCCAACATTAGTTTGAAAATGTGATTTTATATATGTATAATAAAATTTGATCTTATGTATAATAAAAAGACCTCTCCATCGTAACCACACCATTCATTCACAAGTATAATCAATAAACACATTCCCAACACATTCATATCCTTGAGTTTCAACTGTAGCTGGCTGCTGTAGGCCTACAGTATTTTTGAAACAGGACTGACCTTCAGGACATTAAACTCTAAGGAATTACAAGCGATTTGCTGCCGCCTTCTGGCAAAAAAGAAGATCTAGAATGTTTGCAGATATTGGAATGTAATGTCTCACACATATTTGAGTTGACCAACTAAAAATCTGGATATTTATTGATAATTTCAGGTCAATTTATCATTAATCAAAAATGGGATATTGTCAGTTCTTCTGATTTTATTCATCATCTGCAAGGGTAAAAGAATATGTTCAGTGCCTTTTATGAGAACCTTATTGTCTGAACTTGTATATGCAGCCTCTTGTTTGTCTGTGGTACTTGACTGAAAAAACCTAGACCAGTTTTTAAAACTTCATAAAAAAATTTAATGAAAAAAAAAAAAGTACCAATTTAACAATGAAAATTAGAAAACAAGTCTGTAGAGGCAAGCTCTTTAGTACAGCATATTGCACTATAAAACAAGACCCCACCCCCTCCCCCATATGTAGACAATTCAAATGTGGATAATCTCAGACACTCTGTCAATCTTTGTGTGATCCATAAGACATTTTTTAAACCACAGAGTAACATAAAGGCTTATTTTCTCAGAGGCCTCCCAAGTCAATGTACAGTGCATCAATTACAGACAGAATCTACAGGGTTTCCCACATCACTTTTCTTTTAATGTGTGCTGTTATTATCAGAGCTAAAACTGTGTTAAAACCCCTAAAATGATGGATTGTGGGAATGTCAGTCTTTCATTTCCATCCCACATAAAGCACCCTTGTGCTGTATCTTTACAAAAGTCTTAAGTTTTGTAAAAACTTTTAAAAATGTACAAAAGATGTCAGATGTCATGTTTTTTTGCTTTGTTTTTTTCAATTGTTTTGTTTTTGTTGTCATTGAAAAACTGACAAGGTTGCTCATTTCATTACACCAGTTAATATAGGAAACATTGCCTCTGAAATTAAAAAAAGAATAAAAACCAGACTCAATTTCAAGACACTAATGGTTTGCGCATGAACCAAACAAAGCTCCACTCTAAGGGAGTTGATTGGCTCTCGTGGCCGCATCAACCTCCGCACAACCTTTACAAACCCCTACAATAACACTGGGCATAACGGTGGCTTGTATCAATCCAGCATTCCAGAGACCACAATCAAGAGTAGCCCACACAAAGATGACAGAAGATTCAGCAACTCACAGAATATACAGATATACTTCCTTCCCAGTGCTTGTTAATTATGGACCTTTTTACAATTTGGGTTGTTACATGGCTTGAAAAGCGGAGGGGAAGGGGTCAGGACTGTGTGAAATCATCCAGTGACAATGATTTTACCTACTCATTCCAGTCACCAAGAGCTCCACTGATGGTCTGGCTTAGATCAGGAAGCGTTGTTCTACAAACGGAAGGCCTACCCTCAATTTCATCTCATAACTTATGGTCCCTATGGTACACAAAAATTATATTAAAAGCACATCTGATGCTCTTAATCTCTTCATTCTGCTTTCACGACTCTGTAAAATAAACATAAGGCACAGTGTTGACCTCTAACCCCACATCATCTTAGACAGGCAAAACTAACACACTCCAAAACATTTAAAAAATAAAACGTTGAGGAGATTGCACATGTGGGAACTCGAGTAATGCGGAGTCAAAATAATAAATTAGAAAAAAATAATAATAATTTTTTGTATTAAACAATAAAAAAAAAATAAAACAATTTAAAAAAAAAAGTTTGCAAGTAGATAATACAGAGCTGATACTGGAAACTAGATGAACACCATAGGAGATGGAAATAGTGCCACAGAGACAGAGACTACCTGGACTGGCTCAGAATTGACAAGTTTGGCGCAATCTTCAAATGTATCACATACTACATACTACGGAGGTATCCCAACTCAATGGACTCCTTACGATTCACTGTCTTTGGTCTGAGCCTTTGTAACAATGTTATACAATTTGGCCATAATGATTTTCAAAGTTGTCAACCAAGTTTACCAACAGAGTCGACTAACAATAGAATATGTGCTCTCTTGCGGATATCATTTTTGAGATCGAAGTATCGTGGAAAATAGTGTCAAAAACAATGATGCGAGGCTCTGAATAGCTAGGCATTTTATTTATTTTTAACCAGCCATATATGAAAGATATTGTATCTGCAATACAAAGCGAATTCTTGTCTTTCTCATTCATTTTAAAATCACTTGATAAGAGATGCAGGTGAATTTGTACCTTACGCTTCCTGAGGTGGTCAGATGCAATCATGCGTCAGCTGAAGATCAGATTTCACAATGCGACGCACCACAACAGGTCGATCCGCTATATGTTCACCACTGTAACAGCCCCTTACACAGAGGAAATAACTTTAAAAAATCTCCAACAGTGCTTCAGGTTAGTGTCTGAGCTCATAATCAAACAGGGAGTTCAGGTCTGTGTTCAACCAGCATACAGCACAACCAGCAAAGCCCAATTGAGTATTCAAAAGTATCAGGCAGCTTCCGTGCACTGAACACTTTTGAATAAATAAAAATAAATGGTGGTGACAACACTGCATACACCTGGTTTGCATCAGGTATTCACACTGTGCAAACAAATACTACTGCTTGAAACCTGTCAAAATAATAAAAATAGTAACAGAAAAAGAAGAAAAAAAATCAAACAACCAACAGCATATTCAATGTGCTCAAGTCATCAAACTCGATCAATGGCCTGATGGTTTTTTCTTTTCTTTTCTTTGCTTCGTTTTTGGAGCATCCTCTAAAACTATTTAGGCCACTCCCATCTTGTCCTGTACAAACGTGAAGCTGAAACGCAGTGCTCAGTTTGTACGATTCTCATTTGTCATGAAATGTATCTATTTTAAATGCGACCTGACCATGCGTTTTCAGATTCGTTGTCATTCCGTGTCACCTGACAGGAGGACAATTGTTCTGAGCGATGTTTGTTTTTTCACCCTCAGGTTTATTTACACTGTTTACCATTCAGGTAGAGGGAATGTGAAAATGTGTTCTACGCTTATACAGTACAGAGAGCCTATCCACACCCGCCAAGAACTAGTGCAAACAGGATAGCAGAGGGCTAATAATTCACTTACCAGCAGTGTGTCACGCCTGCCTCATTCAGCCGGCCTTGCGTATGCCTGGTGACGGCCATGCCCCTAACTGAGCCAATTATGCACAGGGCGCATAGAGGAGCACTGCTGGTTACCCGCTCATCCTTAATGGAATAATAAGGGCCTACAGCATGCTGACTGAGCGGGGTAAACACCCGCTGATTTTGATTACTCGGCCTTGGGTGCGCTGTTTCAAGTGTATTTATTCAGCCCGCGTAACCATCCTGAAATGTATGAATATTCCCCTCAGTTTATATTCACTGAAGCCCAACAGCCACATAAGGAAAACTGAATTTCTCCACAGGGCAGAAGTCTAGTGAGAGATGGATATTGAAACCAAAGTTTTGCCAATTTTAGATTGCCTTCACGTATACACACTTCTCTGAAAAGTGTTTCTTACAATCACGGAGTATAAATATTTTCCAAAATATTTTTACCTACGTACACAATTTACTTCACATGACCAGATCATTAAAACCTGCAGGCAAACGTGACACTTATAAAGCAGAAAGAAGCTCTTTATCAATATCTGAAATAATTGTTGTTGTTTTTAAATACAATGAAATGGATCTCTTCTGACACACTTTGAGACCAAGGAATATTAACCAACAAGACATTTTCCAAAATACCTGACAGTTATGGTACAGCTTGAAGGGTGAATGATTTTTTCACAGAAACTGGCTCTTTGGAAAAGCATGTTGTTAAAGTCGCTGGAAACCCGAGGATGTTCTAAACAGAGCCCCGCAGTGTCGCAGCTCGACTCCACCACTCCTTGTCCCCGCTTTTCGTTTCCCCCTGACAGTAAGGCAATCTCAGTATGAATGGAGGTCTTTCAGACCAGAAGAAAAAAACAGCTGTACAAAATATAATCTTACATATTTAAAGACAAAAAAATCAACATGGCTTCTTCGCATGAGCAAAAAGGAAATTAAAAAACATCTGGGGAAATCTCAGTCTCCGTCCTGCAGGGACCGCCTCCACGATTTTAGATTTTTTTGTTTAAAAATTTGTTTTAAATTAAAACCCATGTCCAATCTCACAGTGTCAGCTGAAGTCCAGTCCCTTATCAGAGGGCAGGGCCAGGAAGGGAAGGGGGCGGTGCCCTCACCTCTGCTCCCCCCTCCCGCGGTGGGCAGCACCCCCTCTTTCAAACAGCAGGGAGCACACAGTTGCCAGCATGTGCCACCAGGTGGGCGGCTGGTTTCTCTGGGTTCTGTGATACTGAAACAGAGAGACACAGGGAGAGGGCAGGGTCAGACAGACACAAACATCACCTCCTATCCTACACTTTCACCCACTCTGCTCACAATATTCATGTACCATCTTATAATTATGTCTCTCCTAGGGGTTGTCCTTGGGCTTGTTGTTGTTGTATACAACACATTTTCATATTTATATGCATTTATTTATATTTATAGTTTGCATTTACATACAAGTTAACCTGTATGACAGCTTCAGTCAAATGCACAGAGGAGTAAGATAAGAAGAGGCATATTAAAACCAACATAACTTGCAGGATGCTAATTGGAAGTCGTATTTGAGATTAAATCATTTGTGTAAAGCTTTCTGGGTGATCAGAAACCAAAAACCTAAGATGGGTGTCCAGAGACGGGATGTTCCAGAGTTCTGCGTGCCTCCAGAGCTGTTTAACTGAAGCCTTGACAAGGGACCCCAAAAATCACATTTCACCAGACACAACAACCTCACAGACCAAAAGGAATCCGACTGTTTGCATCATTAAATTCATTTTTATTAAGCCCGCTGGCTTTTATGTGTGCAGGACGGGAATTACACTGTGTTGCATAAGCCTCTACCGGCTTCAATCCCGTCGCATGCACTCACAACATAGTTATGCCTCTCATTATTAGTACTTATTTTCTTCCCGGCTGTTCTTATCCTCTGCGACTTGCACTGCTTACAAAACAAAAGAGTGGCACTTGCGAAATGTTCAATGTGCACGGAAGTGTTTCACCGCACGCTGAGAATAGCGTTAAGCCGAAATGCATCCCAGACCAATGCTTCTGCGAAACAAAATAAAAACATGCAAAGAATTGACTATTTTGTGAGTGCTGGCCATCATTATTTTTGAAGTTTGCACTCTCACCTTGCTGTCCCAAGAACTTTTCCAAATCATTTTTATTCAGTTGAGCATGCAGAGTTGCTTGTAACGGGTGACTCACGTAGCTGACTTTTTTAATACCTAATATTTCAATAGTTCGTATGTGGTCTTCTTATTTGAAAAGTTTTGCATGAGAACACAAAACCATGACGGTGCCAACTAAGTGCCCCCCCTGATAATTTCTTGTTTCTGGCGAATTTTTTATCAAAAAGGATATCTGACCATCCCATACGTCCTAATATAGATAAAAGGTGATGTGATATAACAAATAACACAAAAAGTCACTTTTCAACAAAAGGTCACCAGACATCGAATATCCCTGTGGGGGAAAAGTAAGTGCACGCTTAGCTTCAGTAACTGGTAAAAGCAATTGCTTTAAATAAAAATGTCCCGTAAGTATTGATAAGTCTCTTACATTATCTCAAAGGAATTCTGGAGTACTCTCCCTTACAGAATTGTTTCAACTGTGGCTTTATTGCACGTAGAGCTCACATCAGGTTCTTTCAATGCATCTCAATGGGCTTTCAGCTGGCGCTGGCTCTAGCGCAGGATGGAATACATGGCTGACTTATTGATTGACTCAATGTCCAGGGCCTGAACTATCAAAGCAGCGTAAAATTGCCACCCTTCTGTCACCGTGTGATGGTCAAATATCCTTTTGATTCAAAATTTGCACACAAAAAAAAAAAAAAAAAAAATTGCAGAGGTGCACTTACTTTTTCACACTAAGATCGTGTAGTGTGCACTAGGCTTAACAGACAAGTGAGCCTGGTAGCTCATGAGGACCCGTTCCCACCTGTGGTGGCCACCGGATAATATAATATAATATAATATACGCCATTTAGCAGACGCTTTTATCCAAAGTGGCTCACAATAGTGAATGCATAAATGTTTCAGTATATGTGGTCCCAATGGGGATTGAACCCACAACCTAAGCGTTGTTAGTGCCGTACTCTACTTACTGAGCCACACAGAACCAGAATCAGAATCAGAGAGCGCTGTTCAGCCATACAGAATGATTGCAGGAGAGGCATGTCTTTCACTGATGACTCTGGGTGCCTGGTGTATCGGGAGGAACTAGTGCAGCAATAACCTGAGGAACCTCGGTCGACTTACACCCACACTATTCCTGGCGGCGCACGGCTGCAGACTCCCTGATCACAGCGAACCTAATTGCAGTCTGAGTTCAAACCTGCAACATCTTCCATCAACTTCTAAATACTCCCTCAGGGGGTACCAGGATCCAGGCCTGGAAGGCAGGCAGCCAGAGCCCCCCCACCCCTCCCCTGACGGGCTTGTATGCCCTGAAGGGACCCGACTGGCTCGTCATCATTCAGAATGTAAGATGAGCAGAACGAGACAGAAATCCAGGCCGAGAGCGAGCCTTGGGGAATTCAGTCACCCACTGCTGACGAACTTACATTTACATTTCCTCATATAAAGGACACTCTTACCCAGAGCAAACTATGGATAAGTACATACAATTACACAGCAGTGTACACAATCGGGCTGCATCTATACTGAACAGCAGCACAAACACAGAAATAATCTGTAGCATAATGGAAAACAAAGCGTCGTCATTATAAAACAAGCCCACAATAAACATACCATTAGGCAAAAGTGTCACTACGAAGGGGGATGAAAGCTGAGGAAACAGGAACAGCACACGAGAAGACGGACGCCGGCGGGAGAGTCAGAGATGGATGCCGGCGAGAGAGTCAGAGAGGGCCATGCTTTAGCCAGCCATTCCTTTTTTTGGTTCCTCCTAACAGCGCACTGTCAGCATCATGGTACTGCGACCCACTGGGGATATGGTAAAGCCGCAAGGGCCTACGCCCTTCCTAAACTGGGTGGCGCTCACCTGTCTATGAAATATGCCCCCATCTGTGGTGTTAAATGTAATTTGGCTACACTCACAGGAATATTTGAAGAAATTCTATTTTTGGCAGCTGGATCGGGCACGATCCCAGGTTGCCTGTGGGTGGCCCTAACGGAACTTCAGATTTCCTTTCCTGTACCATCCAACTGACAACTCATCACCCCCTCCCTAATATGCACACACATGCACACACATACACGCACGCACGCACACCAGCCTGGCTAAATGGCATATGTTATGTTATGTGGGGAAAGCAAGTCTGCTAAGCTGAAGTAGTCATACACCCCAAACAACAGGCACCATTTAAAAACTCACATAATCCAACGTACTTTATCCTGTCTGTTCTGATCCACACACATACTGTACATACATATACACAATATTGCTACTACAGCATACAACCACAACCAATTTTGCCCCCCTGGTCTCATGCAGTTAGGCCCCTACCCCCAGGCCCCACCCCCAGTCTTTTTGAAAGTTCTCGTGATTAAGAGTATAGGGTCTTACCAACTGGACACGTTCCTGGTGGAACTGGTCTCCGATCAGCTGGAGATTCTGGCCAATTCGAACCTCGGAGCTCAGCCCTGGTTGCTCCTGCTGCTGTTGCTCCTGGTCCGGATTCTGGTTCTGGTCCCGGGTCCTGCTCCTGCTCCTGCTCCTGCTCCTGCTCCTGCTCCTGCTCCTGCTCCTCCATATGCTCAAACAGTGCTGGGAAGTGCAGTCGAAACCCTGCATTACCTGCATCAGAGCAAACGCTGACTCAGTAACAGAACTGGGACCGTTCATCCACTCAACCCCAACCCCCCTCAAATAAACGTTGACTTCCAACACACTTCCCACAGCACAATTCCCCCTCCTTGCCAAGTGCTTAGCCCTTTACTACGCATTTCTCCTTTCAAATGCACTCTCCTCTTCCCAATGCACATCCATTTCAAATGGACAGACAGCGAGATGGAGAGCCATGTCTTACGGTCACTGCATTCATGATTAGTCCCGCCTCCCAGAGGAGTGTTACGCCAGTTATGGCATCATAACAAGAACAAAATGCACTTAATATCAAATCGTGCTCAAAATAGCATTCAGCTCTTATAAAGATGCAAAATATAAAAATTATTAAATCCAATATGGCAAAATACAGCAAATATCCCCAAATTATACAGAAAATGTATCTTCTGAAGAAGCAACATCTCAAAATCAGCTCTTATACAGAACATCTTAAAGCATAAGTACAGATGCACGACTGTGTTTTCATGCGACGGTAAGGTTAATAGCCTTGTTGTTTTCATAGTAACAGCAACATTAATGGCTCTATCCTCCTCTCTAAAAAACAGCTGCTTCAAACCATCCTGAGGTGCTGGCATTTTACTGAGTAGGTCTTTGGCACAAATGTGGCAATCTCTTAGTCACTGGAGGAAGCAGGCACGTAAATGGCGTTTACTCTGTCCTGTTCTTTGGCAGAAACGCAGAAACCGGCTCTACTGGCTGTGGGATCTGACACTTTAATAACAAAGCTGCATGACTTGCTTTTCCTGAGCAAAGTGCAGCAAGAAGGATTATGTGTGTGCGTGGGCATGGGCAGAAAAGGGAGTTTCTTAGCACTTGTAAAGAGAAAGAAATGAGCTTGAGCTTGGGATCAGCAGCAGCAGCAGCAGGTGGCTGCAGTCTGTGTCTCAGCCTCCAGAGGGCGCTGGTACGCCTCTGCCTCCCTCTTTACCATAGAACAGTCTCTGCGGCTCCTCAGACATGCTGCAGGGAAGCATGCTGTCCCGCATCCTCAGGGCGAGGCTGGGTGCCTGCGTGCCCCTGTCCTCAAACTTGATGTCCCTGAAGGGGGCGCCCCAGCAGCGGGAGACAGGCCGGAACACCTCGTCCTCTTCATCATCCATCCCACGCCTCAGTGATAGTCTGCCTGCAGCCAGAACCAGGAGACAGGGCACAGGTTACTGCCTCTTAGTCAGCGAGTTTGTGGGTTTGTGGGTTTGTGGGTTTGTGGGTTTGTGGGTTTGTGGGTTTGTGTTTGTGGGTTTGTGGGTTTGTGTGTGTGTGTGTCAGTCATCTAGGCTAATTAGCTAATTTGGCCAATTGGTTAAGGAGAAAAAACAGCATACACACAGGTCCTCCAGGACTAATGTTTCCATACCTAGAAAACACGTTGTGGCTAGCTTAGGTGTGTAAAACACTAATTGTCCAAGATCAGGCATTTATCTCAAATAACTTATTTAAATTGGGACAAGATCCTTACAAGAAAATAATGCCACCACACAAAATGCCACAGGTCTAGGCTCATGGGGCCATGGAACACAATGTCCCTCCCATCGACATATACTAGGAAAACAAGACAGCTCTAAAAGGTCAGGCAGTGGAAAGTCCGCACCCAGCAATGCAAATGGAGAGGGGAGAGAAGCAAACAGATACTCAGGTGCAGGCGGTATCGCCGAAAATGGCTCTGGTGACATCAGCAGGATCATCTTTGCCTTTCTTGGACAGCGCTCTGGTCCCACGCCTGCGGTTTCAGAGCAATTTGCATGGCCCTCGGCTCCTGCTTTGGGCAATTATGCAAAGCGTGACACTTGCCACGGCAACAGCAGTGCTCTCAAGTGAAACCAGGCAGCCACCAGTGTTTATTAAAAAAAGATTTTTTTTTTTTTTTTTTTTTTTTAAGATGAGGTCACACCACACCTGGAAAAAGAAGTCAGGTGGCATACTTCCTCTTTGGCCCACCGCACTTCCTGTGCCACAATAGACCCTTTATTTGGGCCAAACCCAGATCGTGGACTCCATCTTTGATTTGATGGTCTTTATCAACAGCTCTGTTCTGACCACACACACACACACACACACACACACACACACACACACACACACACACACACACACACACACACACACACACACACACACACACACACACACACACACACACACACACACACACACACACACACACACACACACACACACACACACACACACACACACACACACACACACCATGGCTACTTCAGCTTAGCAGACTTGCTTTCCCTGAGACACACATAACATAACATATGCCATTTAGCAGACGCTTTTATAGAGAGCAACTTAGTCCAGAATGCATTTTTCAGTATATGTGGTCCCAATGGGAATTGAACCCACAACCTAAGGGCTGTAAGCGCCATGCTCTACCTACTGAGCCATACAAAACCACACCAAACTCTGATTAGATCTGAAATTGGTGCATTTACCAAAACAGGTTAACACAAAACAAATCTTACCACAATTCACTTAATTTACAGTAATGTATTCAAGCAAGAGTTTGTGCAGATTCCAGTAAACACAGGGACCATAACTTGAGAACATACCAAACTCACTCCCCACAGCCTCTTTCCCAATGGACAGCTGGAACCATACTGGCTCATTACACCCCTTTCCTACTATAGAGCTAGAAACAGGCTGGCTTATTGTACCCCTTTCACACTGTAGAGCTGGAACAAGGTTGGCTCATTATACCCCTTTCCAACTGTAGAGCTGAACCAGGCTGGCTCATTATATCGCCTTCCTACTGTAGAGCTGGAACCAGGCTGGCTCATTATACCCCTTTCTCACTGTACAGCTGGAACAAGGCTGGGGCAGTATACCCCTTTCCCACTGTAGATCTGGAACAAGGCTGGCTCATTATACCCCTTTTTGACTGTAGAGTTGGAACCAGGCTCAATTAGCTCAGGTTTTGAGTGATCAGTTCAGCCTGCTAGCATTACCACTACTGGCCTACATAACAAACCAGGTGTGAGAATAGCTGGTCAATTGCGTAACTGTATTGCCTCTGTCAATTCAAGAGCACTAATCCCTCTGCACTCATGGACCAACTGTAGGACCAATTAAACGCAAAGCACCAGACTGCTCATTTAAGTTTTTTTACAATGGTATACATTTTGTTATTTTATTGGAAAAATGCAATTGTGGGAGTTCTAACCTCCACTTGGGTGAGTAAGTAAGTGAGTGAAACGGACAAAACAAAGGTAGGCCAGACTGTAGTAAAGCCGTTTCCTAACTATACGGCAGTTTGGAGACCCCAAAATACACAGGCCATCTCCCCCACTTAATCCTAAACTACACCTGGTCATGTGATCAGTATGTAGGTCCGAATGAACCAAACAATTGGATGTTCAACACATCTAGTTCGCGAAAGCAGAAAATACATTTAGTTGATAAAACAGACGGATTTCATAGGTAAAATTTTACATATTCTACATGTTTTATTTGGAAAAATATTGGAAAAAATCTAAAATTCAAATTGCTGCCACCACACTTCACGTAACGTACGCGCGTAACTGTAGTATCTTTATGTTTGCTGGGTATGTCCTGGCATACAAACGAATCATGCAGAATCAGAAAGATAAACGATGCAAATATTGGAATTTAAACGTGCAACCTATTTTTTTAGACCACTCTCCCAAGGTAAATCACTGTTGCGGTTCCAATAACATGTTTACAATAAAACGAATATATTTGAAGCAACCCAAGACCGCATGAGTTTGTATTAATTAATATACAGTTAGGCTCAACTGCTGAACACGGTGAGGACGGCTAGCGACAGAGGTTTGGTAGATTTAGCTCATTTAAAGTGTAACATTATTTTAAAAGGACAGACTTTAGGGTGTTTGCCAAATGAAAAGCTGTGGATAAATAATGAAACTAATAACGTAATCCAATATCATACACGATTTACTGTAGCGTTACTTGGGAAATGTTAGGCTAACGTTAGTTCGTTCCTGGCCGTCGGAAGCACTCTTGAGAACAGGCGACAGTGTGCGTGTCACCCGCCGAGTTCCACTGGCGGTGAGGTATCAAAACATGCGCAAACAATTCATGCATGAACACGCTGAATTTGCTGGTAAATTGTGCCAGATCAGCTCACTTGTAACGAATTTAATGCAGCGTTACTCCAACCTTGCAAAGAAAACGAGAGAGCTGGCTGAAATTGCAGCCCTCTAAGGTGATGCACAGTAAGCCAGAAAACAGATTGGTTGGAAGGAAATTAAATTCGTATAGTAGTAGCACAAGCAAAACTTGGACTACAAGCTAGCACGAACTGATGGACTTTTAACGTTACAACTAGCTAGCCAGCTAAATGTAGATTTCGACAATAGTAACTTTGCAAAGTTAGAATTCCCATGCGATCACCCATTTTTAAACTAACTTTAGATAACTGACCTCGCTAAGAATCGACCACTAAAGAGTTAGTGGTATCTAGTTTACCAAGTCAGCTAGCATAACCAGCGCTGTTTCACACCACAGACACAAGCTTGCTAACTTCGCTACCTAGCAAACCAATATAAGGCGGTTACGTTAGCCGACATACATGCTTCATAGTAATGCTACCGGGTAACTAGCTCGCTATATCAATATTTCTAAGTAAAAGTGAAGGTGTCTACCATCAGCTATAACTTATCGAGATCTCTAGCTAGTATTATAAAGCAGCTAACTTGGCTATACCCACCGCCAGTTGATATCTTCCGCTGAAATGTGTGTCTATAACAGTAGCTGGCTAGTATTCTGTCTTGATCCAAGGGTTTGTCCTACCCGTTTCTCCCACAACAACTTTCACACACTGACTGGTCTACTGCAACAAGCTGATTTCATTTTCTGGGACGTCGGGGTTAATTAGTTCCGCCCCAAAATGAACGTCATGTGATGGATGTAAATAAAGACCTCTTAAAGGCGTAGCACAGTAGTTCTGCATTTGTCAATGCAGTCTTTAATCAAACAACAAGAGCCACCTTGTCAGTCATAAATTGAGTTTGTTTCACTATGCTTCTTTCAAATGCATCGTTGCAAACCGCTGTAGTACAAATCGTTTAATGTATACACTCAATATTGTAATCACCATAGGCTATCATTCACAATTGTGTTGATTAGACAGTATGTTAAAGTGTACGAAAATGCAGGGTATTTAATCAAATACATATAAAATCAATATGCTGACCACGATTACAGATTGTGTTCCAGGTATTATCTCTGACAAATGGGCCCTTCCGCCAATTTTACATTACATTTACATTTTAAGCATTTAGCAGATGCTCTTATCCAGAGCGACTTACAAGATGTGCATTAATACATGGTAAGAACAATGATAGTTCGCGCAAGAGATCAGTGCAGTAATACAGCGATAGACATCATTGTAGGAAGCTGCATACCATACCTGTAACACTGGGAAGGAAAAGGTTACTACATTTTTTATTTTTTTATTTTGAGGAGTAAGCAAGGATACATATACAAAAACTATTGAGCAAGTAGGCAGTGGTGATGACAATTGGCAAGTGATTCCACAGTTGTGACGGATTGCAGAAGGTCATTCCACCACCAAGGGGTCAGACACAGGCGAGATATATTTTTTTTTAAATGTCCCCCAATGTTGACTCCATGGTTAGGCCTTGGCTGCCGGGCGCCCGGAGGGATGGGACAGTCAGTTTGCCAGAGAAGGCAGAGCGGAGGGGTGTGGCTGAGGTGTAGGGTGTGATAAGTGTCTGGAAGTAAGGGGGAGCAGTTCCTCTAGCTGCTTGATAAGCCAGCACCAGTGATTTGATTCTGACACGTGCTGTGATGGGGAGCCAGTGCAGAGAGGAGAGTAGAGGGGTGACATGGGTGAACTTAGCTTGATTGAACACCAGATGTGTGACAGCATTCTGGACTAGTTGCAGTGGCTTGATGGCACAGGCTGGTAGGCCTGCCAGCAAGGAATTACAGTAGTCCAGACGTGAGATCACCAGGGCCTGGACCAGGAGTTGTGTAGCCTCTTGGGTGAGGAACGGTCAGATCCTCCAGATGTTGTGGAGGGAGAATCGGCAGGTTCGGGTGATCGCTGCGATGTGGCTCGAGAAGCACAGCAGGTCGTCCATGGTCACTCCAAGACTCCTGGCAGACTGGGACGCAGACAAATCCTACAGAGAAAAACAAAGTTGGTCCAACATAGAATTCACTGCCATGCCATGCACATGCAAAAATATGGCAATTAGCTTCGGTTAAACCATTAATGTTGGGGGGGAGAGAATAATGAAAAATCCTGCCATCTCAGATAAATTAGTGTTTTTACTTGGCCTGCTCCCTTGCGGGTGAATGGCTCTTTTGACGGAGCGGGGGATCACAGGTGTAAGCGTTGTTTTGTGTCCCCTCAAGCTGTGGAGACAGGAAATCCCTGTATATGTCTAAAAAAATGTTACAACCCAGAGAAAAGATTTCCTTCTTTTCAGAGGGAACAGGTGTCACTGTAAAGTGGAATGTAATATAATTCCCCTTAGGTCATTAAACCTAGTTTTAAGCCATTAGTTATTTTGGGAGTTCATGCCATAAGGTAACAGATAAAATAAAATAGGAAAATTTTTTACCTAGTTTAGCAGTATGGCTAATACAGTACAAACAATAATTCTCTCACAATATTAGACAGAATATTTCTCACACTTTCCCCTCTTGAAAATCCCTACTGTTGCAGATCTCTCAGCAGGGAAATCTCTGAAGAAGCTGGCTACGAAATCATTAAGAGCTTTTATTTTGGGGGAAGTGTATCTGTCAACAATAATAAGTCTTCTGGGTGCCTTATTTGAGAAACTAACAAAAGGAAAAAAATGCACTGTGTTTCATAATGGAGGGGAATCTCTTCTGAATTTAGAAGGGTCTCCTGATCATAGCATAACTTCTCCTGAATATATCAACAGTAATTACAATTCCCAGAATAGGTGATATGTAAATTCTACACCCCCTACCACCCCCAGCTTGTGAAAATTAGTGTAATTAGTGTAACTCATTCTGGAAGAATTCAATAAAAAAAAGAGTGGAACCGCCAGCTGAATAATTTAATTAAAGAAACTGCATAAATATTCAGAGACAATTAATTTAATATTTTACAGAAGTGACAGCACAGAGAGTACAGGAAAAGCTTAAACCCAATTCTTTTGAGGAATATTTACATAATAGCTTGCAATGGCTGATTCCACAATCAGTCACAGATTCAATCTAACCACAATGAGCTTTGCCCTTTGAGTAACACATTTATAGAATAGTATATTCTTTCTTAGTATTTTTTTATGCATTATAATCTCAGTGGTTGTTGATAGTAATGAAAAAAGGCTGTGCGAGAAATTAATAAATAAGGCTTTCTTGCTTATGGTATTCAAAGTTGAGATAAAGCACATAGTGGTAAAACCTCAGTTTTTTGTCTAATAGTCATTTTTATTACTTTAAAATACCACCTTCCCTCGAAACAAGGTGGACACCTCGTCATTGTGCCATCTGCTATCTGTGTTTTCCAAGAACGCCAGGTTGTGGAGCTATAGCATTCAGTAGTTTATATGCATTTTAAGAGATTCTATACATGGATCACAATTAAATTAATGCTTGTTCAAATAGTACTGCTGTAAAATAACCTTCATTATGGGATATACGTTTTTATAAAGGTTACTCTGTATTCTCTCATTTTCAAGCATCTCTATATTGACTGAAAGCTGTGTCCATTAATCATCTTGAAGGTGAAATTAATATTTAACTACATGTGTCTTTGTCCAGCAATGGTTCTAAGAATATATTCTGTATAATACCATTGACAAGCATATGAAATGTACCAGTGTATACACCCAAGAGCAGATAGAAGCTCAACTCTTTACCAGAGACAGTGAGCATTTTCTTCGTAACCTGAGGTGTAAATGTACAAATGCAATTATTTGGAAAGAACATTCATCCTTGAGCGATATCCCTTCCCTGCCAGTTCTCAGATACTGAAATAGCTCCAGCAGTGTTCTCCACAGGTATTCTCAGACCCAGCCAATCACATCACTCCTTGGCAGGTTCACGCAAAGGTAACACTCCTCACTGACGGGCAGTTTCTCCCTATCAGAAGTCAAAGGGAACTCCATGCTAAAACCTGGCTACTTTAGAGGCTCTCATCCAAACCTTTGAATTTCCCAGGGCTCTATTTGCCAATCAGAACTTGTCTTGGGGGGTGTTAATGGTGTGTGAGAACTAGTGAAAAGCTTCGGTTATTCTTATCTTAAATCCAGTTCCACAATTCCCTCCTGTGGAGAGCTCATATGGACATGCGGAGCATATTTACAAATGAATGCTACTGCTCCCAGGTGACGTTACCTGGATTGCTGGAGTCCATCTGATTACCTTGACAACAAACCATTGTAGGCAAACCATGCTAGTTAATAAACCTGGGTATTTTGATTGGTATCATTATTCTTTTATCTTTATTAGCAGGCACCCTTTACCATCTGGATATTTTTTGAAGCATGGTAACTGGAGAGAAGAACAGACTTGATGTGGGAAGGTTGCAGTTTCAGTACAGGGTTCCTTGCCTACATCTGGGTCTATATACACTCCATTCAACATATCAGCCATTTTAATTGCTGAGGCGGTTTTGCACATTGCTGAACACTCAAGGAGCAGGAATGGTTTGAAGTGGTGGCTGAGTTGGCCTGTTTCTATGGTAACTTTGGACAGGGAAGTGGAAGGGATGGGAGAGGAGACAGAACCGTGCTCCACGCTGCCATGGCAACAGTGCCACCCGCGTCCCGCAAGACAGGGGACAGGGCAGAAAGTGTCGCGAGGTCCCTGAGTGCCAGGCAACTGTCTCTACCACTCGCTGTTGCATCAGATGGATAGTAAGTAGCACAGAGGAGCCCCCCCAACCACATACACATGCACACACACCTAAACACAGCCTCACAATCACATGCTCCACTTAACCTAAAAGCTTTCCCTGCCCCCTACCCCATTCCTCTCTCACCAACTGTCTCTCCCTCTCTCTTCTTCTCTCTTGTTCTATCACTCTCTCTTTCTCTCTCCGTTGAAATGCCTTACTGGCATGACATACAATTGGTACATATTACATAAACAATCAGACGACAAACTAGAAATAAACACAAGCCAAGAAGTCACTTAGTCAAATCTGGACTACAACATCAACAAAGATAGTACTTATAGTGCTATGAATTAAGGGTTGTTGCAGTAAGCAGAGGAATAAGCTTCCAACTTGATTGCTTCCATCAGGACCGCATCTCTCCCTCTCTCTCACTCGCTCTCTCTCTCTGTCTCCCTCTCCCTTTCCCGCCAAAATATCTTTAGCACGTGTATCCTGCCTGGAAACCGAGGGAGGGCATCCTACCCGCTCTGATTGGTTGAACTCCATAGCAACCGTGTATGCACATCCAGCCAGTCAGGCGTGCCAGTGGCAGAAACACAGGCCCAGTGGCAGGGATAACAGTCAGACTCAGGCAGAAACAACAGCTTGGTAACAGCAAGTCCACCCATCGCTCCTCCTATTAGCTCATTCCCTGTCCCACTTCTCACCACAATCTTATTTGCCTCCTAATGCCACCATTCTCTCATCCTACCCATTCACTCATTTCACTTGTACTCCTCCCCAGCCCCCATATCCTCTCCCAAGTTCTCTCTACAAAACAGAGCACAGTCATTTCAGGTCAAGCAGAGAGGATGTCAACAAATGCGGATTGGTCCAGAGGGAGTGCTGGCCCATAACCATAGCAACAGGACGCTCCCTGAAGGATAAGGCCCCAGTTTGTAATCTGACTTTTTTGTTTTTGTGTGTCTGAACATGGCATTGGGCCCAAACAAATGAGAATCAGCACAACAGTGGCCCTAGAAAAAAGTATTTAGAATTGCATGCACACTCCACAGGAAGCACATTTTAACATCTGAAAAGTTAAAGATACAGGGCAATGATTTCTTTGATATCTCAATGTTTGTTTACTTCAACATGAACAGAAACTATATTAGTTAGCTTTGAAATGCTGCATGTAATATGAACCCTCAGCTGTCTGAGGATAGAGGCGTGTATGGCCATTCTTCAACATTCATTGAGTTTGTCCTAATTGACCATTTGTAATCAAATAGCCCTACGTCACCCCTACTAACTTTGTGTATTTTCTTTATTATCAATAAATATTTAAGAACCAGCTACCATGCTAATTCATTTTGGCAAATTTATAGCCTGATAACAAAGAACTCTATTCTGAGCCACTATTTTTGGAAAGTGCTGCAATTTCCCTTATTTTTCACTCTGACTTACAATAGGCAGGGCAACTCCAATAATATAATAACAAAAAGACAAACATACACACATCCAGTAGTACACACAAGTGCAGGTTAAAAAAAGTAATCCAAGTGGAGAAAAAATTATGTGCCAGCAAAATACTGATCCCAGTAGAAAATAATTACAGTTGTGATGCATTTCAGGAGACAGAACCTAATAATGTAGTTTAATTCTGTGAGTTTCTTTCATGCCTCTGCAGCTCAGTCCAGTTAATGGCACCCTCCATGATTGAGTCGTTATTAAAATACTCACTGAAAATCCACGAGACTTGATCGCTAACAACACATCTAAAGGCAACCAGGTGACCAGCTCAAATAATCCCCACCAGTGTGTAGTCTGAAAATACATCAGAACCCCCCAGATTCTACAAGCAGAGTCTTAGTTGCACTTTGGTGAAGACCATTTAACGACTGAGCTACTGATCAGGTCAATGTAACCTGTGGATCAGTTGAGTTTCTGCCTAAAGTAAAACAGTGTGGCAGAAAAGGAACAGAAAGCAAACAAATAATATATAGATAACAATAGTACTATATATACACTGTATTAATAATAGTAAGCAATCACTGTAGAATGTATGTTTTATAATGTGTATAATTGTACATTGTATTTTAGAACACATACAGTATGTACAAAGTAGCGATACCTGATACATTCTTGTATATGTATCCCTGCTAACTCCTTATTTAAAAAAATATTATAATAATTACTAACCTTTTCCTTCCCATTGTTATGCAGCTGTCTACAACCAATGTCTATCGCTGTATTACTGCACTGATCTCTTGTGCGAACTAGGATTGTTCCTACAATGCATTAACCCCCTGAGGTCGACTGGATCGCCGACGATCCGAGCAGCAATAAAAGTATATTACTATTTCTAACGTCGCGAGATCTTATCATACACACGCGGCAAAAACATTGACAGAAACCTTAGAATCGTGGCTCACTGGCATGGCTCACTGACTATTGCTTACTCTGATGGCTTTTGTCTTTGTCTGATGGCCTTTGAGAGAGAGATGGCCCATCTGACAGATCTTACAGGTGTGGACAACCCTCAGGTGTGGATCATGAATATTCAGGAAATTAGCATATAGCCCTCCCACAGCCTGAAATAAATTTGAAACAGTTTTGATAAAAACAGGGTTTTAGCTATTTAGATCTCAGATGTGCTAAACTATTTTGACATCCTTACATAACCAAGACCTTGATGAACAAACTCATATTGGCAAAACAATTCATCACTATAGTTTAGTGTGTGCTTTTCCAAAATGAAAAAACTTGGCTCACAACTTTTGTGATGGCCTTTGGCAGAAATTTACTCTTTATAACTTGTGTGTTTGTAGATCTATTTACAAGCTGCATATGATACTGACCAAACTATTGATGGCATATAAATGTAGCTGTGATTGTCCTTCAAATAAAAATATCAAACACTTTGGAGTAAGTGTGTGTTAAGTTGATGAAATTGAGATAAATATCAGACCACACCAAAATCACAAAGCTTCTCTGAGCTAAGCCCGGACCTCAGGGGGTTAATGCACATATTGTAAGTTGCTCTGGATAAGAGCATCTGCTAAATGCTTAAAATGTAAAATGTAAAAATGTACATTGTATTAAAATGTCCTTAAGTCACAGATATTATATTTTATTTGTACTTTTTTGTAGGGGTGACTTTCAGTTGCTGAAGATGTTAAAGATTCCAGAGTGTACATTTTGCTTGTTTGATTCCTTAGATAATTAATTCATGTCTAATTATTCATATCTTAGGTTATATAATCAGTCTTTGCTGTGGTTTACTGAACTACAGCTGCCCCTGGGGGCAATTAGCACAACTAAGATCTTAGATTAGCTGGTTTGCAAATGTCCTGCTACAGATCATTGGTGCTCACATTAATTTATTTATGCAACTGCTTATGAAGCACAAACATCCCAGAAGTATTGAGCAAATTGAAAATAGGTTCTGGTGAATAGACAGGGAGAAATTAATCACTGTGTTAAACACCGGTGTTTCACTACACTGGAGTTGCATTCAACCATGAAAACACTTTTCAAGGCAAAAGACAAAGGAAGGAAAAGGGTGAAATAAGGTGAGAGTACATGGGCGGGGGCCGGGGGGGGGGGCTTCGCTATCTTGTAATGGAGGGAAAACAAAGGAAACCCAACGATAAGGGACTGAGAACAATGTCAAGGCGAGGAGTTTTATGGGGACCCTTTACGGGGTCGTATGTGGTGAAGTCTGAGCAAGCCACGCGCGAGGAACCGAATTTCATCACCCTGCTTTGCTTCCTACCTAGTAACGAGCGTAGCAACGAGGGAACTGGTTCGTACAATGAGATGCGATTTGCGAGATGCCGTTGTTTTTTTACAATGATATAGCAATGTGGGGAGGAATATTTTTCTTGTGTTGAATTTGCCATAAATTACGTTAACAATTTTAGACACAATCCCTCGTGTACTATTTGTTTTTTGTATTTGGTGTACCATTAGAGAGTGAGCAGGCTTGTATTAATGGATAGAAATATAACATCATAATACAATATTTTTTGTTTGTTTGTTTTGCAGAAATTGACAGAGGCGCTGTTCTTACAACATATCCACACTGGGAAAAATAATTGACATACAGTAGCTTATTACTTATTTATTTTTGTCAAGGCATTTTATTGCCTTGCCATAATTACAGAAGCATACAAATATTATTTGTGTGTATTTGTATAAATATTATTAATATAATGAATAATTCTTATTTTCAATCAATCCATTTTTCTATTGTTTTTTGTTTGGGTGGGGGGGCAGAGAGCCTTAGCGCCATATTTGTAACATGATAATGTAAAAATGTAAATAAAGAAGTCCTCCGGAGAGGGGGTGGGGGTGGGTTAGTAAAGAAAAAAAAGAAAAAGAATGTGGCTGTAATTACTCTACAGTTTTTAGTTTAACAAGGCCATCATACACAACCAACACTATTCTTGGTGAGCCTTGATTTCTCCCATGTCATTATCTCTCAGACACTTTGTTCATGGCAGGGTCAAAACATTATAAAACGACCCCCACTTCCATATTAATGGTTTCATTTTGATACGTTTATTCAAGCTGCCCTTTTCTACAAGCGTCAATGCATCAGCTACATCATACAATATAGCATATTTCATAATTGCAATGGTCACAACATTACCAAAGATGTGTAAAACAAACAATGTTAATTCTATCTGAACAAATAAAATATGTAGCTTATGAAATATTGAAATGTAAACAAAATATTCTTAAAAGGGACACTATTTTTTCCATTTTTCCATTTTGCTGAGGAGCCTCAGGGACTCCATACACTCTTGTTTGACTAATGTAATGACTTCAAGACAAAAGCATTCCTCTTGTCAGACAGGTTTCAATTTGTGCAATTAGATCAAGAGTTATCTGACTACTCTCAGGTTAAATATGGTATTCCACAAGGCTCAGTGCTGGGACCATTACTGTTCTCATTATACTTGCTACCACTGGGTAATGTTATTCGTAAACATGGTGTGAATTTCCATTGCTGTGCAGATGATACACAGCTGTGAAATGAAACCAGGTGAAATACTTAAACTCACTCAATTAGAGGCTTGTATCTCTGATATAAAGAATTGGATGACAGTAAATGTCCTGCTTTTAAACTCAGATAAAACAGAGATGATGGTTTTGGGCCCCAAAAAATTAAGGAACAAGTTGGATCTGCAGTTAAATGCAGGTGATTGCATAGTTACATCAAGTCTTATGGTTAAAAACCTTGGTTTTATTATTGATCAGGACCTTACATTTGACACTCATATTAAAAACACTTCCAGAGTAGCTTTCTTTCACCTAAGAAACATAGCTAAAATTCGGCACATTCTGTCATTAGAGCATGCTAAAACCTTGATGCATGCTTTTGTCGCATCGAGGCTAGACTATTGTAATGCCTTATTATCCAGCTCCTCTAGTAGCTCTCTAAAGAGTCTTCAACTAGTACAGAATACAGCGGCACGTATTTTGACTAGATCCAAGAAGTATGAGCACATTACTCCAGTGTTAGCATCACTACATTGGCTTCCTATTAAATATCGGGCTGATTATAAAGTACTGTTGCTGACTTTTAAAGCAGTAAACGGACTTGCACCTTTATATCTGACAGAAATGATTGCCCCCTATAAGCCGACACGACTGCTTCGTTCACAAGAAGCCGGCCATCTATTACTCCCTAGAATTTTGAAAAGCACAGCTGGTGGTAGAGCCTTCTCTTTTAGAGCTCCTCTGTTGTAGAACGGTTTACCAAGGCATGTTAGGGATTCGGACACAGTTTCAATTTTTAAGTGTAGATTAAAAACATATCTTTTCAGCCTAGCCTATTGCCAAACATAGTCTAGGTGGAGAGATGGAGAAGGCCGTGCCCTAGTGTCTTATGGAGTGAGAAACTTTCCATACTGTCACCTCCTCAATGTGTTACCACCACTGTTATGCTGGTTATCCTTGATCAGGTGTGGATGGTTTGGAACTCTCATGGCTGCGTGTTTTCTCTGTCCCTCTCCTAATAGGTATGCTGCCATAGCTTACACCTGTTGGGGCTATCTGTATATTTCCTATGCTTGTGCTCCCCTGCTCTTACATAATGCTACATAACGCTACTGGCTATAGCACTGCTTTTTTTCTGACTGCATGTTCTCTTCTCTGCCTCTGCCCACCTGCCCCGAGCCCTAGATCCTGCGAGAAGTGTGAGCTGCCCCCATCAACCCTCGCTATACAAAGCGCTATACAAATAAATTTGATTTGATTTGATTTTAGTGAGTCACATATTGGGAAATGCCCCCCCCCCATTCTTTTTTGGGGCTGCGTATGTCATGATGTAATGGGGCCCCATTACATCATGTCCGAAAAGACGGATTTACATGATGTAACAGAGCTTTGCAGGGAGTAATACGTAATTTTCATTTCGTTTTATTTAGTTTGGCTTTTTTTATCTTTTTTTTTCCACAAGAAGAGCTATGTTGCGATTGACTGCAAAGCTCAGGATGGGGTGAACAAGCTCCAAACACGACCATAAACCAAGGAGATTAAAATAAAAGTGTGGCTCATTACATTCAGTACTTAAGACAACCAGGGCAGTAAAAACCTGCTTAGCTTAATTTTTACAATGAAGTGAGCATCTGGTCTCTTTGTCATCTTTGTAAATGATAAAGTAGTCTGTTTATAAATAAGGAATAAATGAAAATAAATGCATTTTCCACACAGATCCTAACTATAGTTAGAGTGCACCTGCACTTTATTGTCTGACTGTGAGTTCAGGTTAAAGGAAATGAGAGCTCACTGACTGATATCTTTCTGTTACAGGTCTGGCCGAGTGAATGCTTATAACACAGAGTTGCCTATAGCCTATGCCTATAACACATCAGACAAAGACTTCAATTCAAACAAAATTCAAACAATTTCTATATTTTTATCAGCTGTAAGTTAAAAAACCGACCTGCTGAAACACTGCTGTCACCTCGCATGCACTTTGGAAGAGGGGGCATGTATACTCCAACCTACACCCCTGCATTATTCAACAGTAGAGCGAGAAATGACATGTATCAGCCCACTCTCAAAGCCCCTTATATCAATACAACCATAATCTTTAGATGCAGAAAAGAGGATACAGTCGTCTTTGTGGACTTCTTAAAATGTTATTGAAACACGATCCAGTGCCCCCCCCACCCCCACACCCACCCACTGGACAGTGTTTCGATTACATTTTAAGAAGTCCACAAAGACAACTGTGCCCTTTACGTTATCTAAAGAATACAGTCGTATTGATGTTGTGCTGACATCTGATACACTTCCTTCAATAGTATCAGTTTGCCCTTGGCTCTAAAGAAAATGTGTTTGCTGGAAGATGGTGTTTATGTCACATGGCAGAAATGATGTCATGCTCTTTACAGTTGCCGAGGTGAGCAGTCAGAGGAAAACAATGAGTTCATTTCCTGTGTGGTAACGATAAGAGTTTTTGGGGATTTTAAGAGTGAAAAACATCTATTCATTCCAAACCCACTAATGCCCATAATATTGACATGTGACATTTAAAAAATATAAATTATATATATATAGGCAACTGACAAAATAAAGGAAACACTTGAGTAAATGAAAAGTTCTGGTAGCTCTGTTATGGTGTAGGGTGCATTTTCCTGCCATGGTGTAGGTCCGCTTAACCTCTTAGAGGGCAAGATAAATGCCAATAAATACAAAGCCATTGCGAGTGATCACCTTCATCCTATGGTGAAATATGTCTATCCTGATGGGAGTGATCTCTTTCAGGATGACAATGCCCTCATCCGCAGGGCACAAATGGTCACTGAATGGTTTGACAACCATGAGAACAATGCAAACCATATGCCATGGCCATTTCAGTCACCAGAGCTCAACTTAATTGAACACTTATTGGAGATTCTGGAGCAACACCTGAGACAGTTTTCCACAACCATCAACAAAATATAAAATAATGCAATTTCTCTTGAAAGACTGGTGCTGCATTCCTCCAATAGAGCTTCAGACACTTGTAGAATCTATTCCAAGGCGCATTGAAGCTGTTCTGGCAGCTCATGGTGGCCCAACGCCACATTGAGAGACTTCATGTTGGCATTTCCTGTATTTTGGCAGTTACTTGTATATACATTTCATATAGGTGCAAATGTTTCACAAACATCTTTTTAATATGCTGTAGTCATTTTTATATATTTTTTCCCAGACACATTGACTTCTATATTTGTTTGACATTATTTATATTGTATGTGCCCTAATTGTTAACTTTCATCATTACTCATTTCTACTATCCCCAATCCTCTTTAAACATAATCTGAAGAATCCGATTACAGCAGTCTGTTAAATACTAAGATGCACTATGTTATGTCATTGACTATACGTATGCTTGAGTTGCATGGGGACACAAACAAAGGATTTTAAACCACATTCTCCTCCAACTCTATCAACCAGTAATGGCATTTACTGCCCCCCCCCCCCCCACCCCACGTTGCCCTTAACCAACCCCCCACATGTGGAAGAAAATATCTAATTGAGCCTCAATCAATAAACTGCCCCTAATTTTGAATTGCAACTTCAAGCTAGTGTTACTATTTTACAATGCAGAATCATTTTGTCACCATTCATTTTGGCAATCACTAAAAAAAAAAGTAACGCTTGCATTTAAGTCAGACATTGGTCGAATCCAGGCCAAGGTGTCATGTTGTTCATCAGTGGCAAGATTGGGTCGTCTCCACTATAAAAGGGGAAGAGATGTGAATATTGCCTTACTGATGTGGTGGAGTTGGCTTTTGATCAAAGTCTCACCTGTAAACAAAAGGTGTTTGAGGATCACTTGACTTGCAACAGGGCCTCTGGGAGTGACTTCAGACATGGCCTTCTCCCTTTCAGAGTCACACCCGGTCACGGAGGTGGCACTGTGACCGAGGTTGTCCCCACCCACAGACAGCACACTCATTCGTCCCACCATGGCAATGACAACATTTTACATTGCCTCTAGAGAGGATCATCCCATTTATTTCAAATACTCTATCATGTTCACCATACACTCACTTTTTTTTATAAAACAGCAATTCCATTCAATACAGTATATGGTGTTGGCAATGACATAAGAATAGCAGTGATTTACTGAGGCTTACTGTAAGTATTTGTCAAAACTTTTTACATTCAATTCAACTGGGAAGTAAATCAAGATTTTGTCTGTGACACATATATTCAAAAAATAAAATTCAAATAAAGCATATATATAGGACCCTTAGTCATACAAAATCAATCAAGCTGATCATTATTTGATCCAGTGCCATTCAGAACCGTTGGAAGAGAGCACCGTGAAAGACAATCTGAAATGATATTCCATAGCAATGGAACACTGCAGCGTAATGTATATCCCATGAAATATTAAACATTCAAAGCAGATATCACCAGGGGTCCCCACACTGCAGAAATGTTAATAGATGGGTTGTTAAATGGATCTCACATCCTGGGTCCGACTAAACCATCTGTGGGCTGAGGCATGGCATCCTGGCTGGGCGAAGAGCGAGCAGGGTCATGCATGCCAACTGAACTTTTGTCACGTCATGTGACCTCCTTTAGTTTGGAGGAGGGTGATGTCAGATTTGTTAATCCGCAGAAGATAAAACAGCCTCCCATCAGTCGCCTGGGCAGCATTAGCATGCTGGGGAATTCCAGCAGATGTCTCTCTTCAGCGACCTAATCCCTGCAACTAATGATGTCACAATGGCTGGGGTTTTAAGCAGGGCCAGTTACAATGGGCTGCCTCGGGTCACCATTTCATATGCAATTGGCCACGATTACTTTGAAAGAGTAGTTTACCACAATATACTGTATATACTGTATATAATTATATATATTTTTTTTTTTTTTTTTTTTTAATCTTATCCATGTCTAATTTGTCAAGTAAAAAAAGTGGGATTGCACTTCGCTCACTGCCAGTGTCTTAATGTGCTAATAATATTTTATGCACTTGTTTTGTGCAATACAATTATCAGATCCACATATTTGCCAATGTTAGTTTTCAAACCCAGTCTTGTATCTACAAATAAGATTTATTTAACAGAAAAGATTTATTTCACAGAAAAACTGTGACCGTGACCGTTCAGACAAAATGTGACTTTTTTTTGTGTAAATTTTTTTACTTTTAAAGTTTTTCTTTAATAAAGTTTTAAAATAACACATTTTCTGTGAAATAAATCTTATGCCCCTCATAGGGTGCTTTTATTTGTATTCTGGGGGAGATTAAGTGGATTTAAAAAAACGTTTTTGGTAACCTAAACTTTTTTTTTATCGCTTACCTTTGTACCATTTCAGGTTATTCACTGGACTTGAACTGCTTAAATTTCAGTAAAAACTGGAAAATGGGAGTGTTCTAAAACTTTTGACCGGTAGTGTATAAAAAAGAACACAATGAGGTTATGAGTAATAAGCATTAAAGTGTTATGATGAGTGGAATCCTCCCCTGGACTTCTTACATGAATGCTTTGGTGGCCATTGTACTGAGGATGGAAGTGATTCTAAAAGCACTACACTGACATTAGAGACTTTGCAGACCCTGGAGTGAAACAGGGCCTTTCTATGACTATAATAGTCCAGTGATGGACTCTGCTGGTGGGGCACTATTTGATATGTGGAAGAGGGTTGTGGTCATGTCCCTGGGTGGAGGGACAGACGCCCATTGATGTGGGCAGATGCAGGTATGGAGCTCGCTGGGGCCTCGATGGGCTTCCAGGAAGGCGTATTTAGAAACAGGGTCCTGGGAGCCCAGCCCAGAACCCATTGAGGAAGTTGTTGTTTATTCTACGCCTGGAAGAGGGAGCGGAGCTGCAGCTGCAGAGCTAGCCACAGGGCTGAACCACCTCTCCTGCTCAGTGAGGTCAGCCAGCAAGTATTCCCGGCATCCGATTACCTCAGCTGAGGCCTACAGACCTGAGGGCGTCGTACACTTAGCACTCGATCTGTGATCAGCCCAAACACTACCTACTATTCCACAACACCACTAAGCACAGTCAGATGTAATGTGATAATTTTAGGACAATGTGCGATTGAAGGTAATGTTACCCTAATAGACGTTAAGAGGTGTTAATAGCGCATGTTAGTTTGATTTTAAGTGATGCCACTTATGGAATATTTGCTAGGTGTTAAAATAGCGTACATGGATATGTTTTAAGATAATGCTGCTCTTAAAGATCATTGTTTAATGTTTAAGAATACATTAGTATTATGCAATGTCATTTTAATCGAATAGATCATTGTTAGGTGTTAATCGTGTAAATTAGTGTCATTTAACAAATGTTACCCTTAGAGATAATGGTTAGGTGATAATAGTGTTAATTAATATGGTTTAAGGTCAAGATGAGCCTTATAGATCATCTTCAGTTGTTCATAGCGTAACTAAAAATGATTTTGAAAAGTTGCTTTTCTCAGTCATTGTTGTGCGCTATGTGTTTGTTTAAAATCGTTCTAGACTGCTTTAAGCTTATGTCTCAGCAGTTTTTCAGCTTGGCACCCAATCATTGATGTGTTGCTGGCTATTTTGTAGCTATACTCTTGTTCTCACTGTATGTGTGACATGCACTTCACATGTTTTGCTATGTTCCTCTGGATAAGAGCATCTGCCAAATAAATAAAAACAAGATTCAACCCCACTGGGATGCATGTGTCTAGTGCCTCACACACCAAAGCATCATCTCAAAAGCATCTCTGTGACCAACAGTGACCTTCAACCATGCTGTGAGGAATGCCACATGTGTGTATCTGAATGGACTTATTAAAAAAATAAATATAAATAAAATATATTTTAAAATGTATTACTAATATAAGATTCATAGGGAAGGCATATATTAGGATTTTTTTTTTAAATACGAACCTTTTCCTTCCCAGTGTTACAGGTATGGTATGCAGCTGCCTACAAGGACATCTATCACTGTATTACTGCCCTGATCTCTTGTGCAAACTATGATTGTTCTTACCATGTATTAATGCACAGCTCTGGATAAGAGTGTCTGCTAAATGCTTAAAATGTAAATGTCAAATGTAGAGAACATAAAATGTATGACAATTACACAGGAATTGGTGCCTTTTCATGATACAAAAAGCATTGGAAAATAAATAGTAAATGCATGCAAAATGTATGGTTACTATTAGGGCTGACCCCTTTAGTCGACTGGTCGATTGTTTGGTCGATGGGCTGTTGGTTGACCGAGATTTTTTTGGTCGAGCAGTCACGCAAAAAAACTAAAAAATCTAAAATAAAATTCTCCACGCAGCATGAGACACCTAGATTCGCGCCACAGTTCAGCTTGCATGTCAGTAGAATAATCCATTCTGGATGCTGCAGGTATGGCAGTGACAGTCCTTCACTCTTAACATGCAAGGGCAGCATGAAGAGGAGGCTCGGAACAGAGACGTTTTTTTTTCTTTCAGGTAATCTTGGACTATGGCTCCATAAAGTCATTAGCCTATTGTTACTCATTTGTGTCATTCACTTAAGAAAGTTATAAAATATGAGACAAGCGCAGTGTGCATATAGTTGTATTTATTAAAACAAATAGGGTGTGTCATATAGAAGAAGAAAAAGTTTCGATCAATCGGAAAAAACGGATGACTGTTGGTCGACCAAGATTTGTTTTAGTCGGGGACAGCCCTAGTTACTATAATGTATTACATATTGTGTTATATTATATTATTATGATTATGTGTATTGTGTTGTCTGTGTCACATATATCTTCAATAATATATTAAATATATATTTATGCAATACATTTTCAGAAGTTAAATATATATTCATTTTCATTTAAGAAATATATAAGTTAATGTACTGAAAATAAAATTAATTTATGTATAGGTGTCTCCAAAAGGAACAGTGACCGCAAAAAACACAAATACAAATACAACAGGCACCTCTTTAGATGGTAATTACTGATATGATGGGAAACATCACCAACAAAAATATTTAAAAAGATAAAAACTGTATGTGGCCTCCTGGGTGGTGTAGCGGTAAGAACGTTTGATGCTGCCCATTGCAACCGCGGTTCGATTCCACCTAGTTGTGCCAGTTCGGTTCTGGCCGGGAGTGCCACTAGGTGGTGGCAATTGGCTGTCCGCACCAGGAAGGGAGGAGGGAAGCCACTACGATCTTGCTGCATATATGAGTGGTCCTGTGTGTTACGGTGACCATGGCGGGTGCCGGTTCGGAGGAGGCGGTACAGAGCCCACTACCAGTCTCAGGACTACGGCAGCGACCTCTCATACAAGGGTGGAGATAATTGACATGAAATGTCGGCAGCGGCAGTGTAGTGTAATGGTTAGGGAACTGGACTTGTAACTCAGAGGTTGCTGGATCAATTCCCAGGTGGAGCACTGCCGTTGTACCCTTGAGCAAGGGACTAAACCTGAATTGCTTCAGTAAATATCCAGCTGTATTAATGGATTGTATGTAAAGAAATGTGAACTGTGTAAGTCACTCTGGATAAGAGCGTCTGCTAAATGCCTAAAAATGTAAAAATGTAAAAAGAGAGGGTATAATTGGCAACTAAAATAAGGAGAAAAAATGGGGAATAAAAGAATATATTATTATTTATTTTTGTATTGTTTGTAAGCAGGCATATATTACCTGGTATGTATTTGAAACAATTGTTTTCATAGTCATAAAACATGTTTATACTTATCTTGTCTTATATAACCTTGGTGGAATTATGCACCCAATGCACCCAATACAAGATATAGCACAATGGAAATGAACTGAACCAGCAGCCACATGGTGCATGATTGTTTTCACAAGAGAGGTTGAGTCCATCAAGCAGTGAACAGACAAAACCATTATACTGATGGGGTGATGTCACCGCCAATTAGCACAATTAGCCTCTGTCAGTCCTCACCTGAGAGCACACGTGCATGGGCTTGTGCGTAGTCGGACCCTGTTCCCTAAACCGCATTCCATGGCTGCAGGAAGTCTAACGGGTTGCGGTTAGTGAATGGTGTAAGCGTCACGGGGTGTCTTTGTCAACCACCACATTTTTGTGCGGTCACGGCATTCACCCTCTATCCATGTTTCAGTATGTGTGACCCAGCATGGTTCTCCTGGCTCCAGACCATGGTGGACTGTGGACTGTGGTGGGACCAGGTCCTCTACCACCCAGACATCAGCCTGTTGTCTCACCTTCACTGCGTTCAATTACATTACATTATTCATCAGACGCTTTTGTCCAGAGCGATTTACAACATGGTGTGTACAATAAGGTTAGATGAACAACAGTGTTGATACAAAGGCGAACACAATCAATATAACAATAGTCACGCAATCGATACAAAGCAGCACTGTAAAAAATAATTCTAAAAAGGCACTGGATTTAAATAATTTACAGGTGTGTTTTTTAGTTTCTGGGTTTTAAGTCTATCAATCTGCTCTGGCTGATGCTGCTTTTGTTGTTTACTTTCTTACTGTCTCAAAGATCATTTCCTGCTGTGCCTTTTCTTCCACCAGGGAAATCAAGTTTTTGAAGATTTTGTGTGCTCTCCCCAAGGCCGTAACCACATATTAAATATTGTGGGGGGGACATAATGAAAGTGTTATACAGTATCTACAAATTATAGATATGGGGGGCAGATATGACTGTTTTGAATATTGGGGGGGACAGGTCCCCCTCACTTGTTGCACCTATGGCTCTTTCATCCCCAGAAGGCACAGATGCAGGTATTCAAACTTGTCTGGAGAGCTGGAGAGCAGTGTCCCTAAAACCTTCACTTGTGCATCGGAGTACTTGCTGGAGACGCCCCGCTGACTCCTGCTTTGTCAGATGTCCTCAGCCATCCTTCTCAAGCGTACGGCTGAAGATGAACAGGCCATTTCATCCTAACTGCTGTGTAAAGGGTGTTTTGCCTGGGAGCGGCCTTCAGAAATAAAGCAATTTTTCTTTCACTCACTGACACTGAGGCATTCAAAGCAACACAGCACTGCGGGAGAGAGCCGCTTCTCTGAAGACTCCATGTATCTGACAATTGCATGTGAAGAGGGTCTCACGAGTTTTACTGTCAGAGTCTAACAGGCTTACAACTCAAGAGCTTTGGTTGCTTCAGTCAGTCCATGTGCAGCAGATTTTTTATGTTAAAAATGCAATAAAGCGCAATACAGCTAGATATCTTTCTGAAGCAGTACTGGTCAAGCAGGCTAGCTTGTGCATGGGTGCAACAGCAATGCCAAACAGGATCTGAAACAGCCATCATTGGGTCACAATGACCATGTCATGGATGTTAGTAGCAAAATATTTAAATTTGCAGATGATACTAAACTTGGGGGTTTGGAATCGACTAAAGTAATCCAAGATGATTTGAACAAAATCCCAAAACAGGCAGATACATGGCAGATGACATTCAATATTGCTAAATGTAAAGTTATGCATGTGGGAAATAAAAACATTAGACAGGAGTATTTTATGGGAGGAGAAAAGTTATCTCTGAAGGTGTTCAATTTGAAAAAGACTTAGGAATTGTAGTTGATGAAATTCCGGCCTGATCTGCATCAAAGCAGTCTTGTGCTGTAAAAATGTAAAATGTAGTGAAAAAAGCCAACAGGATGCTGGGATACATTGCAAAAGGTATTGAGTATAAATCAAAGGAGGTTATATTAATGTTATATAATGCCTTTGTCAGACCTCACTTAGGTTTTTAAATTCCTAAAATGGATTAACAAAGTGAAATACCAAAGATTTTTTTAGATAAGGGGTCAGCAGAACAAGAGGCCACAGGTGGAAATTAGTTAAAGGCAAATTCCGTACAGATATTAGGAGGTTATTCAAGTCCAGGCTAGATGTAGTACTAGATACTCTTTAGATTAATGACGAGCCTAGATGGGCCGAACGGCCCGTTCTCGTCATTATGTATTCTTATGTTCTTATGTACTGATGACATGCATGGCTATCCAGAGTGTTACGTTCAGGTGGCCTAATAAGGCTATGCAAGCACCTGAGACACAATAAACTATGTGTATGTGTGTGTGTGTGTGTGTGTGTGTGTGTGTGTGTGTGTGTGTGTGTGTGTGTGTGTGTGTGTGTGTGTGTTTGTCTATAAAACATGGCTTCAACACCAAGTGGTGATTTTTGCTGGGTTTATAAAGTTGCCCTCACACAGTTATCTTCCCCATTGCCCCCGCTGGTGATTCCCAGGATTGAGTGTACTGTTTTCTCAAAAGTTTCATTTACATGACTTTTGACATTTTAGGCACTTTCAATAAGTGCATTTAAAATGGCAAGATTAATCACAGCTAGAGCAAGAGATCAGGACAGCAACAATACAATAGATGCCATCATACACAGATGCACACCACTCCTAAAAACAAAAGTTATATATTCAGTGGAAGTGTAGTCTGAAGAGCTGGGTTTTCAGTCTCTTGTGGAAGATGGCCAGCGATTCTGCAGTTCTCCTCCTCCTTTGAGAAGTTCACTTCTCATTCCACCACTGGGGGGCCAGGGCAGAGAAGAAGAGGAACGGCTGCCAAAAAGGAAGGGACAGCCAGTTTGCCAGAGGAGGCAGAGCAGAGAGGTATAGCTGGGGTGTAGGGTGTGATCAGTGTCTGGAGGTAGGAGGGAGCAGTACCGCTCGCAGCCTAGTATGCTAGCACTACTGATGTGAAATGGATCTGGGATGCTATAGGGAGCCCGTGAAGTGTGGTGAGTACTAGAGTGACGTGTGAATTTGAGTTGGTTGAAAATCAAACGGCCATCCACCCACCCAGTCAGTAAGCCAGCCAGCAGGGTGTTATAGTAGTCCAGACGTGAGCTTACCAAAGCCTGAGCCAGAAGCTGTGCGGCCTCTTGGGGCGAGGAATGGACTAGAGGAGAACAGAGAGGATTCCCCACAGGGGCCTGGTGATGATAGAACAGAATATGACAGGGCAGTGGGTGAGAGGGAGTTAAGGTTATGACAGACGGAAACAGTATGAGCAGGTGCAAATGGTTAAGGGGAGAGGGGGAGGGTCAAATAAATTAAGTAGTGATGCCGTGAGGCTGGGAGTAGGGCAGCTCCTGGTGAAGACAAGGTCCAGTTAGTTGCCGGCCTTGTGGGTGTATGGGGACTTCGCCGAGGTGAAGTCAAAGGGCTGGAGGAGGGACAGGAAGCCGAAGGACTGAGAGCCGGAGGACAACAGTGTCCATCTGTAGGTTGAAGTCATCGAGGAGTAGGACAGGGGTGCCATCTTCAAGGAAGGAGCTGGGGAGCAACCTAGATGATGTGCATCTAGGTTGCTCCCAAGTGGACCTGGTGGATGGGACAGTGATAGTAACAACATAAAATTCAAAGCATTGAGCACCAAACCGCAGGGAGAGCAGGGAGGCCTGAGCTGAGATTAAATCTGCCTTCTGGACTACAGAATGGCAGTTCCATAGACCTCTTGCAGCAAAGGTTTACACCAGTGAATCTAGGTTTGTGAACCATATTGGAGAGGTTATGGCTGCAGGTTGTTGCAGCCCTACTTTTACTAAGTCTAGGAGAGATGGACATGGATAGGAAAATGGCACATAGTGTGAACTGTTGAAGTAGTAAATAGGTATTGTGATGGAGTAAGGTAGGCAAAGTAGATACACCCATTGGCTAAATGTAGTTGTGGGAGTCTGCCAATAATACTATAATATGGCAATAATACACAATACAATAATCAGGTCAAATCATAAACGCATTGTTGTGGGGCAATTTTCTTTCATTCCATGAGAGAAGGAGGGGGGACCTCCTTTGGGAGGGGTAGGTGGAGTGTTCACAGATCTCAAATGCACTGCTCTCAGCACCCCGTTCAACCAAAAGGACAGAGTGAAAAGAGGAAAGTGTGAAAGTGTATCAAAATACGTCTTATCTTTAGTGTGCGACTTTGGCGAGAGCCAATTCCTATTCCTCCACTGTTTACGCGATGAACGTTTCTTGCAGCGTGAAAAAGGAAATCAGTCGTCTTTGATGATGCTGTGAGGCGTTAATGTGAGATGAAGGAGGAAGAGATGGAGCAGGGAATTAACACACAAGCATACGTATTAATATCAATATAATTTCAAGTGGGTAGGATTTAGGTCAGGCTTGTGTTAGCTGTCTCAGTGAATGTATAGCTCTCAAGAGCATAGCCTACATTGAACATTGTTATGAGGATTAACAGAGAGGGGGGCTAGTGGAATGTGAAGGTGTTTGTGAGTGTGTGTGTTTTTGTGTGTGTGTGTGAGAGAGAGAGAGAGAGATACCAAGTGGAGGAAATGTGTCTTGACACTTTCTAAATCAGGCCAAGTGACAAACTTTACACCTTAGTCATGAAAAACACAAAACCTTGTGACACCTGACACCTTTTCCCTTTTTTTAACACTGCAAATTTGTCAAAATGAAATGCAAAACTTACAGTGCTCTTGAGAATCAAAACCAAATGCTTAATTAGACCGATGCCCATACCCAGGGCAGCTTACATTATGCATTCACCTGGGAATCAAGCCTGCAGCTCTTTGGTGGCGAGCCCAGTTCTTTAACCAATATACTCCACGTTCCACACTTCTGTGTAAGCCTCAGACTCTGGGAGCTTGAGCTGCCCTTGGAGAACTATGTGGGAGGTGTCACCTGAAGACAGGTGATCAGGGTGCTGTATAACAGGCATGAGCTAGCCCCCCCACACTTCCCTCTCACTACACCCCACCCCCAACCTCCACCACTGCAACCCATTCAAAATCAATAACACTGCTCTGTGATTCAAAGACGCAAGCCCATCTGTGGTGAGATTTGTAAGGGGGATTGACTCGTTGTCTTTTTGGTTGGCATGGGCAGTCAGGTGATGTCACCGACAAGTAGCCCATGCAGCCCTTTCAGAAGCCAAATTGGGTAATTTGTGGTCTCAAAGGCACAGGACACCACCATTCACAGCGATCAGCTCTGTCGCTCTCTCACACACATGCATGTGTGGTAATCATACACCGAAGAAGCATATAAACATTTGAAATTAATATGACATAAATTTAATGAATAAACGGAACTGTGAAGCATATTGCCTGGTTAAAAACATTGCTCATATAAGGTCACCATACGTCCTCCTTTTTGGTCCTTAACCCTCTGTCTTAACATATTTTTAAATATCTGGGATTTTGCCCTGCTTGGCAGGTTTGTAAATGTGTGTCCCACTCAACAACATCCCTGCATCATGTGTCCTGATACCTGCACAGCACAGCAGGATCATTACTATTATATGGAAAGCACCCTAGAAAGAAGGACCCACCCCCATATCATCACCCCCTCACACAACAATATCATCATGCCCCCCACGCCCCACAATATCATCACCCACCCAAATTATTAATCACCCCTCCCTCCACTCCAAAATATCATCGTGACCCCCCCATATCATCACCACCCCCCCATATAATCACCCGTCCCCCCACCCCCATAATCCACAATATCATTATGACCCCTCCATTCCCCCCCACTTCGATCATTTATATTTATTTATATCATTTTTCAGTCACCAGCAGGACTGGATATGTGATGGAATTTATATGTGTTGGGGCCGCAGTGGGGTTGTGACCAGAAGGTCATGGGGTTCAACGCCATCAGGCCTTCTCTGTCACATGCTTGAACTGTCACACCAATGGCGGGTTGACCATCCACTGAGGCCATTCTCACTGCCCGGGCATGAGTCATTTGCACAACGTGGTCAGTTTTGCTTTGTCTGTTTGTTTGATCTTGCATAGAGGGAAAAGGGTCCAAACACATATGCTGCTGGCTGCAGGAGCCCACAGCGCCTCTGTCGATGTCCCTCGGGGTACAGAGGGGTGGAGTGAGGGGCTCATGAATCTCTCAGTAATGCAGCAGCTGTGCTGGGACATGTCGGCGCGGCAACCTGCAAAATGGGTCGGAACACAACCAGTCAGACAGCAGCTCTCTGGTAGCTTGAGTCTGCAGGATGTCGGCACGTTGTGTGAAAGGCCAGGTCAGGGGATATGGCAGGTGCTGAAAGCTTGTGGCGGAGCCAGTGAAGATCATTTGTCCTTGCTGAAAATCACAGAGGGTCAGCTCTACAAGGGAAAAAACAAGGGAAAGTGTTTGGTTGGAAACTATAAACTTTAAAACTTTATAAACTATTCCCCTCAGGGTTCATTTTCCAAAAATAAATGTCTGTTTCCCCTCCAGAAATTGCCAAATTAGGTTTGAGCAAACTAAGAACAATGATAAATTAAACCACTGATATTTCCACATAGGCCTCCGACATAAGTGGACTTCAGCAGGGCCTGTATTTTAGACATCTTCCTCATGCAGCCAGCAGAGGGCGACACTGCAATGATGTCATCCTTCAGTCAGCTGATTTAACAGAACAACTCTGATGTCTCAGTGAAAATGCAGTGGAAGGAGATCTCTGAGAAGAGAAAGAGGGCACTTATAACCATTATTAATCCGCTTGAAGGATCCTGACCCAGGATACCTTACATAGCACACACTTGATATTATATTCATGCAAAATTTCCCAAATAAATTGGGGCCAAAGTGCCACACTTCTGTGCTGTAACAGTGCTTGGTGACTCGTTGGTTTGGGGTGAGGGAGGTGGTGTACTTCTGGGTGGGGCAGTGTTACAGTTTGTGAGAGCTGTAGAAATTGATAACAATCTAAAACATAAGATGAAAAATATTGTGGATTCCGCACTGGTCACATCCTGGATGTACCCTGGATACATCATTCAGATATAGGAGAGGGAACTGCGTTCAGACACATAAGAGAATAACAGAACAATAGTTCTGTGTCACTCTCACAAGCTATAAGCGCAGTCACCTGTGGTCAGGCAGGTCTCATGGCATTCTGGGTAATCATTCATGCCCAGGGCTGCCAGTTTTGCTTTTGATCCAGAAAGTCTCTGTTTTAAAATGAGCTAAGAGGCTACAGAAGTACAGAGATGCCTTATGTTTAGCTAAACAACCAGGGCAAGTTCTCTTTCTCAACATGTGTCCTTAATTTTGTATTTTTTCCCATGTTAACACAATTGCTTTAATTAATTAATTTAAAGACCAAATGTGACTGACCAGAGTGTTTAATCACACACACACACTTGGATGTGTGCACACTGAAGAACACACACAAACACATACGCCTGTTAGAGAATACAGACATAGCACATTTGCTCAAACAGATTAATTGGTGAATTAAGGTGAAAAAAAGTTAAGTAGGTCAAAGGGGCCAGCAGCTGGCTACTAGCTATTAGTTTATACAGTACTACTGAATTACCTTGGTTGTGGGACATGATTCCTTTTATGGTTTTAACTTGGGGACAGTTATATGGGGACAGCAACATACCATAAAGGAAAGAACATGGGCACAGGAGATGCAGGACCAACAGAACCTTGCATTGCATTGTTGTGTTGTGACACTCCTCTCTCCTACTACATGAAGATTAAAACATTAATTCAACAAGGAGAGGCTAACACTGACTCACTATTCATCCCAACTAGCTGCTAAGAATTATTTTAATAATATCATTTTGTAATTGTGTCTGTTAATGCTATTCTTATGCAAATTAAACATTGTGCATTCAGTTTGATGTCTGAGTGAAATCTTGTGTACCGTGTCCTGAATTCTGCAGATTATTAAATATATGATTGGTAAATTAACAGATGGGTGCTGCATAAATCCAAAGTATTTAAAGAGCCATATACTGTACCATACAAAAATAAAACAGTGTAGCTCTCTATGTCCTTTTTTCACAAAGGATGCAGTTGGGATGGATTCATATCCAATGCAATAATAGTGTAGAATAAATGAATGGTGAAAAAATAAGCTTAAAGCTCATTAATAACAAAGACACAGTAAGACTGTATTCTGCTGAATATATAAAAAGCCTTGGAACACAGCTACATCATGTCTAGCCTTAAGAGCTGCATGCCATTGTAAATAAAAGATGTATTTTAGAACAATGGAATGGTGGGCTGTATTATGCAGTGTAAGAAAAGTCTCTGTTGTTTGAATGCTACCAACGGTTAGTGTAGCACCTAACATTGTAATGCTGCCATAAAAAGTATTTTTTCTATTAACAACAGTGAAGTGGTAGAGCGTGTTGGGAAGATAATTAAAAGCCTTTATAGGCCAAGCACTCCCCAGCAGCTAGTCTAGTCCTTAAAGTGGAATGCCAGACCTGAAACCCTCCACCGGGTCCTGGCTTGTGGTCACTGTAAGGTGTGTCACTGTTCCAGTAAGGTCCCTTGAAAATTGAGTGCCCGTCCATTGCTTTTACCACGCCTGTTATTCCCTCCTCCACCTCGGCTGTTCATTCTGGATATGCAGCTATTTGACAGCCAAGACAACCTGTAGTCTTGGCTCGCAGGTCACATTCTGAACACACCTTCGAGCTTCCCCTCCCCGTCCCACCAGTTTCTGTGATTACTCATACCCAGGGACTGGGAATGAGTGCAAATGTCCTGCTGAACTGTATAAATAGGTCAAATGTATTGCCCTCGGTACAATATTAACAAATTGCTACCACATTCATCTTTCCCAGAGTCTGTGATGCTGCTCAGTGCCTGAGGGTTTCAATTTATTGAAACCCACTTAACACATAATGTCTTGCAAATTAGATAGCTTGAATCAGCAATTGTAGCCTAAGAATGAATCACTCAGACAGGCTTATTGTGGATTATCATGGTTTACTACACCATCTCAGCCCCATATTACGCAATCTATATTGTAAGGAGGAAGACGGCCACTGCATATCGCTACGTCGGCACAAAGCCACTGGAGACACCAGCTGATAATGTTAAAGGTATACTAACCGATTTGACATCACCGCACGAGAGGTAGCCTGCGTTCCAGTCCTACCCTAATTTCCTTCTCCTTGGCGATCGCATGTCATTTCAGAAGGACACGGGTATAGGAGGCAAGGATACAAGGGTAGAAAACAAGGATAGAGGACGAGGAAGCAAGCAGCGCAGAGATGCGGTGGGAATAAATGGGACACGTTACACACACCTTCATCACCTGATACGATGTTGATAGAGGGTGTAATTGGCTACCAAATTGGGAAAACGGGAAAAAATCGATATGCTTGAAGTTATGTCTATTTTGATGCATTTCACGATTCGCATAATGACAGCTGTTTTACACGTGTAGCGTTGGCATCGGAATAACCAGACTTAAACAAAACATTTCTTACAAAAGTTAAAAGCCATTTCTTTTAACATTCAAAACAATAAGGAAGAAGTACACAATAGGGCAACAAGACTTGCAGACGGGTAAAACCGAAGACACAATACACAATTATAGACTTGGGTAACAAGAGTGTAAATTAAACTAGGGGAAAGAAAACCACAAAAGCCAGACTTTCAAAAAAGATATTTTAAATTCAAAGTACATATAGAAAGTTCGTTTTTTTTTTAGTGTATTGAGTTTTTTTTATAAAAGCTTCAGCACTTGGGCTCTCTGGGGGACCAGACCACGCCTCCTCTCAGGGGGACCAGAGCATGCCTCCTCACCGTTCTTTTAAGTGGTTCAGCCCCCATTTCTCTCGTGCCTTTCTCTAATTTTGAAGGAAAACATCATATATAAATTATTAAAATGTGAAAATATGTATTTGTACATAATTTATAATAATACATAATTTGTGGAGATATATGGCATGTCATATCAGTTAAACATTTTAACATATTAGTGTTATTATATACAAAATATGTGTGTAAATTATGTACAGATACATTCTTACAACCTTACATTTATTTGTCACATCTACATTTACATGTAACAATTTAGAAATTTGACGTGAAGTGTTATATTTCAATGAATTGAGTTCGTACCATTCTCTGTCATGCCACAAGTTCATCTCATTCTTCATTTTGTTATCAGTTCAATTTTTGTATGTGCCTTCTGTTTGTTGTGTCTGTTGGGATAATCTTAAGCGAACTTCTGGTAATGGAAGTGGCCAAAACATGGATCAGGACACATACGCACAACATAGACCTACTAAACAAATGAAAATTGTGTCAACACATTGAACGTGCACTTTACAAGTAGGCCTACTAGCAGGTTCCATTCGCTTTGGTGTGTGGGGCAAATCCCGATTGAACCTTCTGCCATTGTCTAGAGCTGGAGTTACTACTGCTTTCCTGTAGCTTATACCCATCAATTTCGTTGATAGAGACTCTCTGAAGTCGCGCAATTTCATCTTTGTATTATGAGCTTTATTGTAAACAATGCAAGCATTTAGGATAGCGATGTCAAGCATGTACCAAATTATTTTATAGTACCACTTTACTGACTTTGTTTGTCTCTTGTAACAGGCAATCATTTTGTCAGCGAAGTCTACACCCCCCATGTGTCTGTTATATAATAATATAATTTGGACGTTGCACCTCAACACGCATTTCAATTTAATTGAATTTCTGCTGTGTGATTTTCCGTAGATCAGTGAATTAAGGGTTTGCGCGGTATACGGAATATCCCGTAGATCGGTGAATGAAGGGTTTGCGCGGTCTATGGAAAATCCCGTAGTTCGGCGGATATGGGTTAAGGGGAAGACAGAGGAAACAACAAGGCCTCAGACCCATCTGGCCACAGAGCACTCCCAGAACAGATGGTATTCGTGTTCGGAGTGTGTGCATCCATGAGGGCAGCTCTCAGTAAGGGACATCTAAACATGAATGACCTGGTGGAGACAACTGTGTGCAGACATCCATGCTAGGTATTTGGGTTTATGGGTTAATGATTTATGTGTGCCATTTTTCCAAATATGTTGCAGGTCCAGGGTCGGGCCCCTCGGGAGACACATCATCTCTTTTGATCTTAAAAAGGACATGATGTTCTTCTATGTCCACAAGGCTCTGGATAATCCCATCCCTCAGGGCTCTATAGACATTTGGGGGGTCCCAGCTATATGGCGTTGTAAGGTCCAGCCCATACAGGCCCATAGCCCCCAGGAAGGGAGTGGCATAGTACCTGGACTAGAGGCCTTCTCCCCTCTCTGAGAGACACAGGGACACAGGGACACTAGCGACACATTAACAACCAGTTTAGTAAGACTGGTTCTAATTATGCAATCAAAGAAATGAAACGCTCTCATTCACAATTTGCAGTAGGATACACTCGTAAAAAAGTGTCCGAAACAACATGGGATGCTCACACATCCAAATCACACCAATACATTTATATGCAGCAACCAGACACAAGTAGTGAGGGAACAACAAGAAAAATAAAAATTAAATTCACAGATCAGGAAATAGAGGTACAGCATCACAATGCCGTATTACAGAACAGGAAAACAACACCAACTGAAAATAAAATAAATTGCAGTGCCATCATAAAATAAATGAATTCATTAGGCATAACAAAACAAACAGTATATGATGTAAAGAAAACAAACAAACAATAACTTCTCATTTATATTTCTGCATCACAATGCCGTATTACAGCATAGGAAAACAACACCAACTGAAAAGAAAAAAAATTGCAGTGCTATCATGAAATACATTTTCATTGCTGTGCTTATTCCTGGCCTGGTGCTGCACCTCAAAGCTGTAGCCATGGAGCTCTTCTCGTCAGAAGGCTACTCGTCCCTGTGGTTCTTTGAAGCAGGACAACCCCCACTCCATCATTGCTGGTGACGGTGTCCAGGATGAAGGATTTAGTGGGGTCTGGCAGGGCTAGCACTGGAGCCTGGATGAGGGCTGCCCGGAGCTGGTTGAAGGCACACTGGCAGTTGGTGGTTCCACTGGAATGGCTGGGCCTTTTCGGTCAGGATGTGGAGAGGGCAATAGATGTCCGCAGACCCCGCAATTAAGCACTGAGAGCAGGATGCCTGGCCCAGGAAGCTGCACACTTCAGTCTTTGAGGAGGGAACCAGCCACCGCCGCACTGCTTTGACCTTCACTGGGTCCATGGAGATGCCATCAGGGCCCAAAACGTGCCCCAGGAAGCTTGTTTCATGGCAAAACAGATTACACTTAGCTGGATTCAGTCGCAGGTCCGTGGAGGTGATACGCTGGAACAGTTGGTGGAGGTTGGAGGGCTTTATCGAAGCTGGCAGCGTGCACAAAGATGTCATCCAGGTACACAAAGCAGACTGGCAGGGGAATGGAGTGCATCTTCTCCATCAGCCGCTCAAATGTCACTGGACAGTTGAAAAGCCCAAAAGGCAAAATGGTAAATTCCCACAGACCCTGCCCCAGGGTGAAAGGTCTGGCTGCCAGGGTGAGGGGCACCTACTAATAGCTGCTGCACAGGTCAAGCGAGCTGTACCACCTTGAACCAGAAACGATGTCAAACACGTCATCAAGGGATATGAGTCCTTCCGAGTCGCTGCATTAAGCCATCCATAGTCGACGCAGACCCAGAGGGGCAGACAGGGTACGAAACATCATATAAGACAAACACCCCCCACATTTGCATAATAAAAGGGAGGGGAGACAGACTAAATTTGTTATTGTCTCATATGTTTCCAAGTTATATATAAGGGCAATTACAGTGCATCAAGTCCTTTACCAATGTCACTGCTACGATGCTGATCAATACAACTTTCACATGACAGTTTCCCTGTTTAATTCCACTCTTACTCCACACTTACTTACGTCTTACCAGTGGTGGGCCGTCAGGGCCTGCAAGGCCTTCTCTGCTGGCCTAAAAAATATCTGAATCACAGACTGATGTTAATTATATTTTTTTCCATGAATACTTATTAAATAATTCCAAATGGTCTGTCCGCTTCCTTTCATAGCTTTTCCCCTGGTTGCGCTGCTTCCAGACATGTATTTTCATATTAAAGCATTTAACCAATCACATTTCAGCCATCATTTGTTGCCAGGGTCAAATAAATCTGCCTGGAGGCCTTCACAATCAGTTCTGCAGACCCTGTAGCATAAAATAAGTGTTGATCAAACTGTTGCTTCAACCAATCAGATTTTGAGTTGGGGACACGAAGGCCTTCTAGAAGGCCTAGGTAACGTCAGCGTATTCACACCCTTTGATTGGATAGTCAGAGAGTGTCTGACTATGATGTAATGTGATTGGTTAAATGCTTTAATATGAAAATACACGTCTGGAAGCAGCGCAACCAGGGGAAAAGTTATGAAAGGAAGCGGACAGACCATTTGGAATTATTTAATAAGTATTCATGGACAAAATATAATTAACATCAGTCTGTGATTCAGACATTTGAGCGGACATTTTCAGCCCTAAAGCGAATTAAAACTTATGCCAAAAATACGACAGGGCAGGCTCGACTTTCAGCATTAGCTTCGATGGCGATAGAGAAGGACTTCTTGATGGAACTGAAACACACGGATAATCTGTACGACAGAGTAATTGAACTCTTTTTGAGGAAAGAAAGGAGGATGGATTTTGTGTACAAATAATAAGGATTTTTGGTGAGTAAAATGTTGCTATTTTCCTAAATAATATTGCAATTTTATGAGGTTATTATTGATGCTTTTTTATGTGTGTCGCAGCTGTAGCACCCCGGGTTTGTTTCTTCAGTAAAGGCATTTATTCTGGATACACGAGTTATCTATCTGCGATGCAACGGCAACGGGTGTCTGTTCGGTTTGTTTTTGCACTTTGTTTATTTATCTTTCTTCAGTCATGTTTCATTCTCGTTCTGTTCCCCGTCTGTCATTGTTCCTGTTCGAGTTCCTCTCCTTGTCTTGTCATGCACTTCATAAAGAAATCTGCGTGCGAATAAAGCGGAACGTGAGAAGCGTACAGAGATAGGACGAGAGAGAATGACAGCGATAGTTAGAAGCGTGAGATAATTAGTGATTAGTAGTGTTAGTAACTTAATCTAAATCCCTAATGTTAGTAGATTAGTTGGTTAGTACTATATACATCTAACTAATATATACAAAGTGTAATTAGAAAGTAAGGAGGAAGTAAAACGAGATTAGAAACGAAGACGGAAAAACCGAAACATAGAATTTCCCGAAGTGCATGACAGAACGAGAATGAAACATGACTGAAGAAAGATAAATAAACAAAGTGCAAAAACAAACCGAACAGACACTCAAAACATAACAATAAGATGGCTTTTATAGCCATAAAATAGTTGAGGGGTGGATTGATTCAGACGGAGCACTACTGAAGGCCTAGGTGTGAAATGCACGGCCCGCCACTGCGTCTTACCATACATAGATTTCTGGTGGAAAGGCATTAGCCAATCTTCACACAGAACTGAAGAATCGCTCCACAAAGGATATACATTTGTCTTTTGCTGGAGAGTTTCTTCTTGTTGTGTCATGGACCACAATGCCTTTGATCAGACTTTGATTGATGTTATCACTTATCAACATCATATCAGGTGAAGCAGGAGTGTGTAAGGTTGTCCTATCTCCTCCCATCTCATCTCTGTGCTCCTTTCCTCATCCCCTTTACTTAGCATTCATTTATAACTAATCCTTCATTATCTACCCCTTGTCTCCTCCCCATGTCTATTTCTGACATATTTTGAGGTAGACGAGAAGAAATAGATGAAGCTAGGGAATGAGGAAATGAGGAGATGAGGAAAAAGTATTGAGACACACACAACCACGGTGTTAGTAAATGCATGACAATGGAAGTGCCTGCAGTTATTTTGACCATAGTCTTGTGTTGTCAGTTGATCGTTCATAACTGATAGCAAAAAATATTGAGGTTTTTTTTCTATAAAAGAAATTCATGCGTAAATATATTTGATGCGAAATGGCTCTTGCCATCTTGAAAACGCTCTCCAATGTTTACATGTTTTCTACATCAGTCTAAGTTCCTTTTGTGTTTTTGCTGTTAGGTTCCATACAGGGTGGACAAAATAATGGAAAAACCAAATTAAAAAGCACTCATATTTGAAGTAACTACATTGCAATGAAAAAGGAGTCTACACATACATTTACATTTACATTTTAAGCATTTAGCAGACGCTCTTATCCAGAGCGACTTACAAGATGTGCATAAATACATGGTAGGAACAATCATAGTTAGCGCAAGATATCAGTGCAGTAATACAGCAATAGACATCATTACAGGCATCTGCGTACCATACCTGTAACACTGGGAAGGAAAAGGTTAGTAAAATGTTTTTTTTTTTTTTTTTAGTTAGGTGAGTAAGGAGGGGTATATAGTGTTGAACACATAGACAGTGGTGATGGTAATTAGCTAGATGGACAGAGTTCAGTGGTAGTGGAGTCTGAAAAGGTGGGTTTTGAGTCTCTTGCGGAAGATCGCAAGTGATTCCGCGGTCCTGACCGATTGCGGAAGGTCGTTCCACCAGCGAGGGGTCAGGACAGAGAAGAGGCGAGACCGCAAGGAACGGCTACCAGGCGCCCGGAGGGATAGGGCAGTTAGTTTGCCAGAGGAGGCAGAGCGGAGGGGTCTGGGTGGGGTGTAGGGAGTGATGAGTGACTGGAGGTATGGGGGAGCAGTACCTCTAGCCGCTTGAAAAGCAAGCACCAGTGATTTGAATCTGATGCGTGTTGCGATGGGGAGCCCGTGCAGAGAGGAGAGTAGAGGGGTGACGTGGATAAACTTCGGCTGGTTGAAAACCAGACGAGCGGCAGCATTCTGGACTAGTTGCAGTGGCTTGATGGCACAGGCTGGTAGGCCTGCCAGCAAGGAATTGCAGTAGTCCAGACGTGAGATCACCAGGGCCTGGACCAGGAGTTGTGTGGACTCTTGGGTGAGGAATGGTCGGATCCTCCGGATGTTGTGGAGGGAGAATCGGCAGGTCCGAGTGATCGCTGCAATGTGGCTCGAGAAGCACAGCTTGTTGTCCAGGGTCACTCCAAGACTCCTGGCAGACTGGGACAGAGACACTATGGAGCCTTCCATGGTGATTGACGCATCAATCATCGGGGAGCCCTTCGCTGGGAGGAAGAGCAGCTCTGTCTTCCCCAGGTTCAGCTTCAGGTGGTGGGTGGACATCCATGCGGAGATGTCATCCAGGCATGCAGAGATCCGTGCCGGGACCTGGGTCTCAGATGGAGAGAAGGAGAGAAAGAGTTGAGTGTCATCAGCATAACAGTGATAGGAAAAACCATGAGCAGAAATAACAGAACCAAGTGACTTGGTGTACAGGGAGAATAGGACGGGGCCTAGCACCGAGCCTTGTGGGACTCCGGGGGTGTGAGGAGAGGAGAGGGATCCTCTCCAGGCCACCTGGTATGACCAGTCTGCCAGGTAGGACTCGAACCATGTCAATGGAGATCCAGAGATTCCCATCTCGATGAGAGATGAGAGCAGGATCTGGTGGTACACGGTGTCGAATGCCGCCGACAGGTCGAGGAGGAGGAGGACGGAGCTGAGGGATTGGGACTTAGCCACGTGAAGAGCCTCAGTGACCGCAAGGAGAGCAGTCTCTGTGGAGTGGCCTGCTTTGAACCCAGATTGGTTAGGATCAAGCAGGTCATTCTGTAGGAGATGAGCAGACAGTTGGTTATATACAGCCCGCTCTAATGTTTTGGAGAGGAATGGGAGGAGAGAGACAGGTCGGTAGCTTGAAACGACAGCAGGATTCAGAGAGGGGGACAACATGAGCGCATTTGAGGGAAGAGCGGACAGAGCCAGAGGAAAGAGAGGAGTTAATGACATTGGAGACAAAGGGGAGGATGTCCATAGCAATGGACTGGAAGAGGGGGGAAGGAATGGGATCGAGAGGGCAGGTGGTGGGACGGTGGGAGTGAACAAGTTGAAGGATGTCTGAGTCAGGGAGGGGCGAGAACGAGGACAGAGGAGTGAGAGGTTTAGGTAGCGAGATGGGTGAGGGAAAATTAGGTGAGGGAGAGGATGGGGGGAAGGAGTTGCAAATGTCATCAACCTTCTCACGAAAGAAGGATGCAAAGTCATCCACGGTTAGAGAGGAGGGGGGTGGGGGAGGAGGAGGGGTGAGGAGAGAGGAGAACGTAGAGTAGAGTTTTCGAGGGTTAGAAACAGAAGATTGAATCTTGGAAAGGAAAAATGCAGACTTAGCAGAGGAGAGGTTAGAGGAAAAGGTAGCCAGGAGTGTGTGGAAATCGGTCAGAGCCACAGGGGATTTGGATTTTCTCCATTTCCTTTCTGCTGCTCGCAGTTTTAGATGGTCAGCCCGAAGGGGTCAGTTAGCCAGGGGGTGAGGGGTCGGAGACGAGCAGGCTTAGTGGATAGAGGACAGAATGAGTCAAAGGAGGAGGAGAGAGAGGAAAGTAGGGTGGATGATGCTTCCTCAACAGGTAGCTGAGAGAAGGCATCAGTAGGGGGAAGAGAAGATAGAACAGTAGCTGACAGGGTAGTGGGGGAGAGAGAGCGGAGGTTGCGATGGACAAGGACAGTGGGAGCAGGTGGTTTAGGCACAGAGGGGATGTGTTTCATATGAATGTAAATACTAATTACCACACAATTATGTTTCTTTTTTTTAGGCAGTTAGCAGACGTTCTTATCCAGAGCGACTTACAAAGTTTACATTTCTTTACATACAATCCATTTATACAGCTGGATATTTTACTGAAGCAATTCAATTTAAGTACCTCGCTGAAGGGTAAAACAGCAGTGCTCCATCCGGGAATTGAACCAGCAACCTGTGAGTTACAAGCCCAGTTCCCTAACAATTATATTACACTGCCACCTGCTATAGAAGACATTTAAAATAATTTAATTGTAATTTTAATTTTAAACAATTTAATAATTGAAGTAATCTTCCCAGGGAAACAATCATGCCACTTTTTGTTTTGTGCTGTGTTGGCACACGAAATGGTTTATTTTTCCAGTCTGAATTCATTTCATTCCGGGGCTAGCTGAGGCTGCAAGATTTTACAGAGATGCTGTCTTTCAGAAGCGGAGGCTACCCTGCAGCCAAAGAACCGAACAGCAGGTGTACCTTATCTTTCTCCCTGTCTTAATTATGAACACCTAACAAAAAATCCACAGAAGGGCACCTGTACCTGATTTTAGAGACTGGTCAGACTGTCAGTGGAACTAGAGTTTTCTGTCTTCTGTTAAAAAACAACAACATTTCACGGCTACAATGCTGTGCTCCGAAGGCATCACTCATCCAATGGTTTGTGGCAATCTGTTTTTAATTTCTGTATAACTTAAAAGATTTGGGTGATATTTTACAGGATATATTTGAATATCAAGTGATCCAAGGCCCTTACCCAGACTTAGGCTACTTTTATTGCTTCCTTATTATTTGTTTTTAATGTCTTGTTCATGTATACCCCTGAATTTTACACGATTTGTCTTAGATACCTGGGTCATGGATAGTCATACATTTTACATATCATCCTTTTATATAACTGGAGACTTATTACAGCGCATAAATTCAGGTCAATTAGCTCACTGGATACAAAGCAGGGTAATATGGCTGTGCCACGTGCAGGAATTAAACCAGCAACCTCATGGTTATAAGCCTAAGGACTACTGTTCAAAAGCCCTGAAACCGGGCATATGACTATGGCCTTTACACACTGCAGCTGTAAATGAAATATATATGGAAATTTTTTCCATACACAGCCAGATTCCAGATAGTTATTCCATGGGTGCATCACAGAGTTGCCATTATCATGCCCAAAGGAGTATGCAGACATGCAGGCGCCTGGCAAGCTGATATAATTTAACCCATACTACTGTTAGTTGATGGTTCAAGATGATCACAGAGAGCCGATTGTTATGATGGTGACTGCACACAACATAACTCGGTTATGAGGCAGAACTAGTTTAAAAAGTATTGATTATGATGGCATGTCATCAATGTCAAAAAGTAGCCTATGCCTATGCATTACAGCAAGAAGCCTTCATCAGGGCAGAGCCCAAAGACTGGCGAAGGATATATTTATACACAATTGACCCATTGCCAATGATTAATTATCAATTATCCATTAAAACATTCACTTTGTGAGAAGCAACAATAGGGCCTCTTGTCTATCAGGACACGAGACAGGATATCCATAACATCCAGCAGTGTCTGCGACTGTGCTCGAAAGGTCTGCAGCTGCGCTGGGTCTGTACACCTCCAAAATTCTGAAACAATGCAGGCACTACCGCAGAGGCCGCATTGCAATGATTGGCTGTCTAGGAAGGAAAGAAACGGAAATACATACACTACCGGTCAAAAGTTTTAGAACACCCCCATTTTCCAGTTTTTACTGAAATTTAAGCAGTTGAAGTCCAGTGAATAACCTGAAATGGTTAGCGGTAAACTGCCAGAGGTAAATAAATAAAAAGTTTAGGTTAACAAAAACTGAAAATTAATGTACATTTGTTGGCAGTGAGTAGTTTCCTACACCATCAAAAGGTACTTGGAAACTGGAGGAAACTCTGACAGGAAGAGGTAGTGGTAGTGGTAGTAAGAAAGCCATTGCTTTGATTGCAAAAATAAGAAAAAGAGGCTTGCCTGGGCCATGAAGCACCACCAGTGGACTACTGAAAACTGGAAGAAGGTCTTATGGACCAATGAATCCAAATTTGAAATCTTGAAATTTTGAAAGGTTTTTGTAGGCCGTCGAGTAGGTGAAAGGATGGTTCCTCAGTGTGTGACACCAACTGTCAAACATGGAGGAGGAAGCGTGATGGTCTAACAGTAACAGTGACTGTTAACCAACGTTAACCCATGACTTGTTCCCTGTTTTTTATAACTCTGAAATTAACACTATTTTTCCGTTTTTGGTAGATTAAACTTTTTTAACCTCTGGCAGTTTACCACTTACTTTTGTACCATTTCAGGTTAAGAAATTGGAGAGTTCTTTAAAATACCCCCTGAAATTTCCCCCTCAAAAACTATCTTGGTGTTTTTCTTACATGATTTGCTCTTTACCGCCAACTATTGCACACGTCGGAGTACGTGCGACATCTCCCGCCAGCGCTAGCCAACTTGACCACACGAACCATGAACTTTGACGTTCGTGGAGAGTGCATGCAAACACACAGGCTGCGCGGCCCGTTTCTAGTTTGAATCAACCTTATTTTTGATACGAGTTGTCCAATATCTCAATCGAAGGTATGCATCTCTGTTCGCTCTGGCTTGAGTGAGCGAAACGGTCGTCGATTTTGCTTTTAGATGTCTTTTAGGAAAACGTGTTCAATCGAGTTAGAAATAAATTAATCAAACGACATTATCAACGCATATTTCCAGTACAGCTAAAGCAACAGAAAGTTGGTTTTTAAAACATGTAGAAAATGTATGACGGGTCCATGTTTTTAAGAGCTGTGCGTCATGTTCCACTGGTGTGGGAGAAATAATCTCAGCCAGGGCCAGATAGACTGAGTGATCTGAAACCACATTTAATACTTCTTAAAAACAACACATTTCTTCAGAGTCAGATGTAATCGGGTTTTATTGTATGCAAGGCGAAATCACCTACAAGAAAACCAGGCTGTTCGCGAAAGCAGCTCTGGCCTCCTTTCCGTACATCAACCTTTTAACATGTCCTAACTCCTCCTGTCTTGGAGCTTGACATCATAACCACTCCCATTTAGCTCAATCCCTCCCCATGACCTCATGGCGTTCCATCCTGCCCAGACCCTTTGTTCATACTTTCATCATTTAATTAAAAGATTAATGAAAAGAGATAAACAGACATAAACAGACATAAACAGACATAAACAGACATAAACAGACATAAACAGACACTTCAGCTGACCCAATTGTGTACTATGTATTTACCTGTATTGCGTAGCTTATTAATAATTGTATTTGATACGGGGCTAGATCATTGCCACACGACTTCTACAGATAGTCTAATTCCAGTGGTCTATAACATAGTATACTCGCCGCGCAGCCTAAGAATGCTGGCAGTAAAACTTGCGGGATCTCTAATACAAAGTTAGAAGTCTAAAGCATGGTGGGATTCGCTTGCTTAATTGTTAGCCCAGTCCTCTCACTCCTCGTGCTGTGGAGCTTGAACTGGGCTCATAAATCTCAATGGCGGGAAGACCCGGCCACCTATATCTTTCCCATTGTGCTCTTGTCAGGTAGGGAAGTACCCTTATCAAGTTACATCCTGGTGTACAAGTGTGGCCTGGTTATTGGCCATCAGGATGTAAGCAGCATCTGGTCACTGGCCCCCAGGATGGGAAGCCTGACCCCCTCCTCTACTCATGACCATTACTTTCGTTGGACAGAAATTGTTTATTGCTGCGCTAATGGACACTTGGATCAACAATTCAGATTTACGTTTGGTCCCATACGTTTGGTCCATTGTATTGAGGTGTGTAGTCTGCACGGCCTGCTCTTATTTCAAGTCCTCAGTGTGGCACTCTAAACCTCGCATGTAGGTAATATTTCTGTTTTGCCTGACACTCCGACAACATACCAATAGTGGTTATGTTTATGTATAACGCGGGCTGCTGCTGGCCCGGTTAGCAAACCATGCAGGAATTTGGCCATGTGCAGACACTAGGCCACACAAACTGACCCACCAGAAACACAGGGACAGAGCATGGGGCTCAGAACTTCTCAAAAAATTTCCCACACTGGTATACAGTTCCCTTGGATTGAAATTAATGCTCATGGAACCGCTGATGTTATGAAAGTATCTTATACTTTTTGATGGATACAGTTTTAAAATAGTTTATTTATTTATTGTATTTAAATATTTAATTAATAAATCCTTATGTGAAAAGATACGGTAATTCTGCTGTTTGAATTCATGTTTGATTAAATGTATTTTATGGAAATCAATATTGTAACAGCTAATTATAAGTATTAGAAATGGATCATCATTATCACATACATGCAATAACACTTAATATGATGCGGGTGTAGTTTAAAGAATGTTCTTAATTATTTCAAAGAATAGGCCAGACCACCTTTTGAATATAATTAATAGATAGCCTATAATGCAAGCCTGGTAATTAAAAAAAACATACGACTTGACAATTGTACGACAATGTAGGCTATGATACAATGTAAAGTTAAGTAAAGTTAGATACTTCATAGGACAAATGTATATATACATACTATAGCCTACATATAGCCTACATCACGAATTGCTTGTCCTTGTTCCAAGAAAGATGTGTGCGCACATAAATCGTGTTCGTCCACAAGCACAATACTCGGTTCTTTGTCAGCTAGAATGTTAACTTTGCATGTTTCGGGGCAGACAGTGACCGTTCTGTTCATGAAACGCATGATATGTTTTGCAAGGTAAATTAGACAGGAGGACAATGCTCGTGCAAATTGACTTCTCTCTATATCCATTGATGTAAACTCTCTCTGCCTACTCTTAACTGTTCAGTTTTCGGTGCCATCAGGTAAGACCGAAGCTTTCACCTTAATAAGCATTTAAATATTAATAGTAATCATAATGTAATTATAATATATTATTCCAGACAAAGACGTGTTATATTACGTGTTATATAAAGTATAACAGTTTATTGTGCTTTTGGTGGGTTATTGAATTAAAGTTACAGTTCACCCAAAATCGATGTAGGCTATGTATAATTGTTTTCCTTTCAAACGGGGTAGGCTACTGCGCATCCAAAGAAGATTTTCTTGGCGAATTCTCTACATGAAAAGCGACTTAACAGTAACTTCTATGGCAAGCCGTTTTAACATTTAATCGTCGAGTTTCTGATATCAGGAATTTGACTTCCTGATATAAATAACTCAACCACATTGTTAATTTGTAAACTGAACATGTGTGGACATATTAGCTGATAGTCTGTTTTATTTGCAATTCGAAGCACATTTTTATTTAATAAAGTTCACAATAATTGAGTTGTAGTATGACCTAAATTTAAAGTATTCCGCTTTCGGAATACTGTTATGTGCTACTGTTAAAGCATCGTCTGAAATTGTAGACTATTTGTTGAATCGTTTAATTTAGGCAATTCCGTGTGCAGAACTAATTTGTGCACAAGAACTAAGTATCCGTACATAAAGTCAGACCCGTGAGTACAGGTAATCATTTCCTCCCCGGATTATACGGCTCTGCTCGCAGTTGGTATGGCAAAGTCTTAAAGTAAAATGCTACATGCACTATTGCTTCATTTTCCGTTTTCCTGTTGTATATTTGTTGTATAAGTAGCCCAGAAGTGTTATTTAATAGTTTAATACAACCTTTTGTATTGTGTTACAAATATGAAGTGCCCAATTAAGTAATGAAGAATTTCAGACGTTATAACCTCCATACAGTTGAAATAGTTGTTATGGTTTACATGTGTACATGGTCTGCGTCATAGAAAGTACTGGATAAATGTAACAGATGGATGCTTTAAACTGTTTTAAAGCATCCATTTATATCAATGGGGTTTCAGTGCCACAGCAATTCAGTTAGCTAATACGCCACTAATAGCCCTAAGCAACCAGAGAGGTTGGGCACAAATCTAAGTTTTGATAATAACCTGTTTATAGGCAGGAGCTGTCCCTTATGCAGCGTTGCACCAATTTTACACGTATTATGTACTATGATAATAACTAATTCGTCTATGTCTGGACTGCAGGCGGAAATGTACACCATGGGGCTGAAAAGCGCTACGATTTTGGGGATCATGACTGCTCTGTACTTCTGTGAGTGCAGCATGAACAATAACAGTAAGTTTTTACCGAGCTCTTTGTGCCAGCTGTACTCTTGTTTTGTCCTCAGGGCATGGGTTTAATTCATTAATCCACAACTGTAGTAATGTCATATGAGTGAAATGATTTGGTTTGTAGCTTCTGAGCTAAAACTGGTTTGGAATATTTAAGCGGGTAATATACAGCCAAAGCCAAGGTTTGCTGTAACACAGGGGTAAATGATTTGCCCATTGAAAAATGAATAAATTTGAACTCAATTTATTAATTTGCTCATGGATGATTCTGAGGGCTTTGTCCCATTAGAGGTGGATTCACTTTAGTTTAATTACGTACTTCAATAATTAGAACCATCCTGAATTAAATATCAGAAAATGAAAATTTTTGATCTGGAAATTGATTTCTTATTTGCACAGACAAATCTGCTGAATATGGGCCCATACATCTGCCTGAATACTTTTTTGTTTGCTTGTTTGTTAATACACTTAAATTCTTAAGACATCAGGCTAAGTTTTTTGGACACACCTTCTTGGAGTTCAAAACTTGGTTTGTTTACATATATTTTTCATTTAAGTTGTCTTAAGTGGTTATTGATTATTGCTGGATGTATTGCTCTGTTTTTGGTAACAAAAATAGCTTTGACTGAATCAAACAAGACACTGTTGCATTTAATGTAGCGTACTTGTTTAACTTCAGCGGACCTACAGCTATTTTCTTCCTTCTAATAGTTCCTTCTTTTAATTTGGAATTCTGTATTTGTAACCCCAGACAAACACAGCAAAGTTGAGAACACAGGAGACAACAGAGGGCAAGCAGGTGAGGCACGTTCAGCTAGCCGGCACTTTTCCACCATTGCACTGGATGACTGCACTTCCTGCCCATCTGTCACAGGCAGACCCTTAAACCGTATTCTTCTTAAAACAAGGAATAAGACTCGACACGAGAAAGTCAATCAAGTCACACTTAGTTAACAGGAGTAGAAAATGCTGCTCCAGGCATTGTTCCAGAATATTTCATAAATGCTTAATTGGGTTCAGATCTGGTGACTGAGATGGCCATGACACATGGATAAAGTCAGTGTTGTGCTCCTACCATTGAGCGATGACTCGTGCTCTGTATCTTTAATGACACCCTTTTCTTCAGGAAATAAATGCTTTAACATGGGGTGAAGATGATCACTAACTATCATTAAGTAATGATTGACATTCATACTTCTAAGAGTATGAGTGCACCAAAACCATGGTAAGAAAATGTGGCCCACACCCTTACGGAACCACCAGAACCATCGACCACAACTGTTGGAACACTGTTGTGTTTCCATTTTTTGTTCACTACCTGTATGATTATTGGCTGAAAAAAAGGACAAAAATAACATTGGGTTTAATTATTGACAACTTGCCTTTTGACAATCCCCTAGTGTGTATTTGTTTTTTTAAGCTTTTAAGGTGTCAGTGTTTCCCCTAGAAAAGTTTTCGGGCGGGATGCTGACTGGGCAAAATACATTGTGACCAGGTGGAGGATGGAAGACTATTGCACACGTAAACAGTAAATGGTACTTCTCGGATTTAGGAGCCATACATAATCTAAAAATGAAGTATATTCAAATAAATAAATAAATGCACAGGCTTGTTTGGGTTGACAGATTACATTCATTCAGTGGGATCTAGTTTGATCAGGAAGGTAGCAAAAACGCACCTGGACGATAGTGAAATTACTAGTTTTGGCCATTGCAAACAATATTTCTTGCCTCCACCCAGCTTGGTAGTTTTGTGGTTGGCAATAAAGGCGTTTGGCCTCTATATGGGTTGGGCAGCACAATGGGGGGTGTGTCAATAAAAACATTAGTCCCTGTGCAAGTTTTGTGCGTGATAATTCGTTTGCGTTTTTGTCCACCCACACTTAATTCAAACACAGGGTGTCATGTGCTAGTTTGTTAACGTTATTAATGGCCACCTATAAACACCCCGTCACACAAGTCTGTTTTGTGAATGTTCTATAATTCACCACACTCAGAGGTAATTAATTAAATAAACGACTATTTGAAATACAATCTGTATTCAGTTCAAAGTATTTGAGCTTTGCACTTGAAATAAATGGTTCAATGCACATGAATGAGAGAGAGACCATCTCTTTAATTTTTTTCAATTTTTTTTTCTTCAGATCTTACCCTGTTTTTCTCCCAATTTGGTAGCCAATTACTCCTGCTGTGCTTAGTTCAATACCCTCCCTTGTAGTTCGCTGCCGTAGTCCTATGACCGGCAGTGACAAAGGTGAAGCGCTGCCTCCTCTGAGACAGCACTCCTTGTGCTGTCGACTGTAATTCCGGTACCCCAGAACCACTCCTGTGCGCAGCGAACTGTGTGTCAGCTTCCCTCCCCCCTCCCTGGGGCGGACAGCCAATTGCTGCCCCGATAGCACTCCCGGCCAGAGCCGAGAGATACCATCTCTACACAGAATCAGAATCAGAAATGTCTTTATTGCTGTTCACACTTAAGTGTGCAGGAATGTTTCTTGGTGTTGCTGCAGTACAGTTAGTCACACAGTGAAAACACACAGACAGTGTACTAGTGCAATAGAGGGATACTGCAACATTATTACTACATCAAAGTGCATAGACAATGCGGCCTCCCCGGTGGTCTAGTGGTTACAACGTTCGACGCTGGCCACTGTGACCGGGGCATCACACATGCATCATTTTAATGTTTTATTCCATGTTTTAATATGTAATGTTAATATTTAATATTAACTGTATGTGACTGATGAAAATACACAAACTAAACTAACATGCGCCACATCTGTTCCTCTCCCTCCTTTCGGACACCCAAATCAGTTTCCTACTGGGAAAAGCACTTTGCATGTTAGTTTAATTTAGCTTAGTATTCCATAACCAAACAAATGTTTGAACAGAGGTGTTGAATGTTTTGACCTAAAAGGGCCTTTTTCAAGACAGTCTTACCATCTTTCTTTCCATCTTCTTATGTCTGTCCTGACCCCTCAGTGGTGGAATGATCTTCCGCACCCGGTCAGGATTGCGGAATCACTGGCCATCTTCTGCAAGAGATTGAAAACCCACCTCTTTAGACTCCACTACCACTGACTCTATACATTCATTAACTGCCATCACCACTGTCTACATGTTTTAATAAAAAAATTAAAAAACGTTTCTTTCCCTGTTGTAGGTACGGTGTGCAGCTGCCAACAATGATGTCTATTACAGAATTACTACACTGATCTCTTGCACTAGCAATGTTTAATCTTACCATATATAAATTGACTTTTTGTAAGTCGCTCTGGATAAGAGCATCTACTAAATGCCTGAAATGTAAATGTTTGCATTTAGTTTTGCCCACACGGAAAGCAGCACCTGAGATGCGCTGCTTTTACCTTTTTTGGAGAAATTTGGCATTACAAGTTTGGAGAAAGTAGGGGTAAAACGAATGCCCTACCCTGGAATCTCACATTGTACTTTGTGGATCTCAAGATCCCGTGTTACTCATGACACTACAGATAATTGCTGATATGAAGTCTGATAGGAAAAATCCGGTGTGTCTCTCACTTGTAGGTTATTGCAACGAAAGTGAGCTCATCAGTTTCCCTTTGTTGAAGAGTTGCCCTTTGTTGATAGTAGATGAAAACTATACCGGAGTTATTCAATTAATGAACACAGACTGTTCACTTCATTCTCAGCAATTACAAAGCGGTAAGTTCTGACATAACCTACTACCTACTATATCTGACAATTTTGAAATAATAACCATGAGCCAAGTTCTTCCTGCTTGTGTGCTAACATTTTGAGTTTGAGTTTCTAAAATTGTCCTAATGATTCATGTCAAGTTTGCTTATTAGCTGGAGATTACAACAGAAAGATTGTGGTTGCTTATTCAAAATGAAATTCATAACTTTTGATTAGGCAGTGGAAACAATGGGAGCATGGCTTGAAATCCTAATGGTGCGAAATGTGTATACTATGTATGTACTGAAATTTCTCATAACATAAATAATAAAACATGGACATTTTGTATGAGTATAGTTTGGGGGAAATAAGGGTGAAACTATATTATGGTAAACATTGGCAAAAAAATAAATTAAATCTGAGTTTTAAAGAAGTAATAAGTAGAACAATGTATATACATGCATGTAATATTGGCACTGATGATTATTTTGTAATGTATTTATAGATGATGACAATGGAACTTGCAACAAAACTAAATGTTCCTGTATTTTATCATATCACATAAAAAATGGAACTAAGAAAGGTAGGTGGTATCAGGTGTTCTTAAGTTGAATTCATACAGTAAACCTTTTGCCTCACAATTGATGTGTTGAATTTGCAGGACAGTGTTTTAATCTACAGTTTAACTCCAATATTTACAAATAAACAATCTATTTGTACTGCCATAAATTAAAGATGCAGATTTTTCTTTTTTTTCTTTAGGTGATTCTGGCCTTTATATCCAGAAAGAAGACCAGTCATATAACATCTACCTGTGGAAGGAATACGTTGAATATTTTGATGACAATGCTCTCTGTTTTTTACCTTGTAGTTGCAATACAAGTGAAAGGGGTAACTTCAGTTTACTTATGTTCTTCGTTGTCAGAGGTTATCTACATTTAAATAACAAAAAGTGAATGATAAGTGGGTGGGATGTAAGTGTAGTTATTTCAAAAAGCCTGTTTTTTTTTGGGGGTCAATCAGCAAAGGTAAACTCTACCTCGTCACACCATAGCAGGTAATCTAGTGTAGTCCAGAGTGAAAATAAGTCTGGCGGCATGTGTTTCAGAAGATGCGCATACTAGTTAGAGAAGGTGAATTGATGGAGGGTGTTGCAGCCTTGGAACTGGGCATTCCAAATTTGGAAAATAAAGAGGGGAGGGGGAGAATAAAAGCCTATTTGACAATGAAACTGATAAACATACTGAGTCTAAACATTAAAATAATTTTCTATATTTTACAGGTTAATTTGTTGTATAGTAGCAACCTCTAGTGGCATGGATTAAAATATTGGAATTTGTTCCACCTTTTGGCTCGTTATATACATCAGATTGATAACGAAATCCATATTGGCTTCAATTCCACTATTTAAAAGAAAATCTCATAACAATTTCACATTTTCATTGTGTCAAAAACAGTAGGGTTAAAATAAAGCAGAAAAGATCAACGTTCAAGAGCATCAACACTAAAATCCCATAAAATAAGTTTCAAGTAACATTTGCAACATTAAAATAGATTATTTCAGGCTAATAATAATAATACTGTAATTGAGGTAGTATGGTTTCAGTGCCTAATCAGTTTACTTGATTGACTTAATTCTTAGCTAATTGTCTAAACTTTAAATCACTTGACTTAACCACTTCGCTGGTTAAACGGTAAGAGACAAAATTGACACGTTTCGATGTTTCACGTTAATGGTAAAAACAATGTCTTGATCCACCGCATCTTTATTCCAACTAATAACTAATTGTTAGTTCCTTTTACAGAACAACAGAGGCGGGGCAGGCATGTCACAGGTGAATCACAAGGTAAGTCCATTTTCTTTCCTTTTTACAGGAGATCAAAAAGAACAATATTTATCAATAATAATCAATATGCAAATTAATATGAATATAGTCACAAAATTAGGAAATGGCACTTACAATGGTGAACAATGACAAACAGCAGGTCACATTGACAAATTATTTGTTCACATGACACATAGTGTATGTCACATATTGAAAGGAATGAGATGAGGAAGTGTCTGTCTCTAAATTCATGGAAATGTGTGGTTTAGTACCAGTGGTTTGGGGAAGAACATGCTTTGAAATATCACTGATATAAGGAATACCGGAGTTGTGGACTTGAAGTTGGACTCCAGTGTGACTCAAGTCACAATTTTGATTACATCAGACTTGATTTGCAAACATAAAAGTACTTGAGACTTTACATAGACTTGCATGTCTATGACTTGGGACTAGACTTGGACTTGAGCTGGATGAC
>JAINUG010000036.1:615000-625000 GCA_029706075.1 Aldrovandia affinis | reverse complement strand
TCAGCTAATTCAGAGCTCAGAACGGCATGTCTTTTTTTATTTTTTTTTTAATTTTTATTCTCTGGTCAGGGTGCGTGTAATTCCACCCTGTGTCTCAGTAATCCCTGATTTGTAATGCCTGGGAGCGCGTTGTTCCAGATTTTGATCTTTACAGCACAACAAGAGGCTTGTGAACAGGTGCTCTGCAAGCGGAATAAAGCTCCACTGAGAATTTAAAATTATTTAATCCTTAACCATTTCACCTGTCTATTCATTCATATGTTTATCTTTTAAAATCTTTTTTATCCTCCTAAAGGTCTTTCGCTTCAAATTCGAATGCCTAATTGCCTTTCTAGTCCTTTCTCCCTGCAACGTTCTCCATTTCGGTAGAGCGCAGAATAGCATGTGCGTATTTTCCAAAATGCATGTGGCCAGCTGCTGCACCGCCCTGCAGGGCTGCAAGCCTCGGTCAGCGCTGATGTCATCCACACCTCGGGGTGCGCGGCCAGACTGGGGGCGCCTAACTGCGCTGAGAGTGAGCGTTTTAGCTGGACACGCCACACAAGAGCCCCAAATGCTTCACTTGTGACTGGAAGCATGTGCACAGACACACACACACACATGCACATGCACACGCACACGCAAATGCACACGCACACGCAAATGCACACGCACATGCACACACAAAGGCACGCACACGCACACACAGACACACACACATGCACACACGCACACACAGACACACACACACACACACGCACACACACACATGCACACACACACACACAGACAGGCACACACACACAGACGCGCATACACAGGCACACACAGACACACACACACACACACACACATACATATGCACACACACACACAACACACAGATGCACATACACACACACACACACACACACGAAGACGACTTCAATTGTGCATGAGCTACTGGTTTAAGAGGGCTTGTAACTGAGTGTGTGTGTTAGTGGGCAGCGGGTGGAAATGAGCCAGGCTGTGGTTCACGGTGCTGTGTAACAGCATGACACGGTCACAGTAGATGACACGCCTCTGTATACATGTGGCTCAGACTGAGGTACAGAGGGCAGGGCCCTTTGGGCTCCTGAACCCCGGGCCAGAACCAGAGCGGGTGCAAACAGGGGAACCTGGGAAAATGACAGGAAGTTGGACAAACCCAAGGAATGCCCTCAAAACACAGCCATTAATCAGGCTTTTCAGATGTTCCCATTGTGTTCCTGTGTTTTAAGAATGAATGTTACCATTTATTATTGTTATAATCGAAAAAATTGTCGAAAAGATCTACTTTTGGAACTTCTATTCTCGTAGAGTTAAAAGTTGACAGAATTGAAAACTATACCTTTTCTTTGTGAGATTTTGAGCAGTCAGCTGGGGAAAATGAAACTTTTACAAACAGCAATAAAGGAGGCAGACTTTCTCACCGTGCTGTGTGATCTTAACAATGGCGCCAGCACAAAGATTTTGAGCTGGTACAAATTACTCCACTGGTACCTGTTCTTTGTGCATTTAATGGCTTTTCAACTCTGTTACTATTGCATCTATTCTCGTCGGTGACAATACTGTCTTACATTTCAATGGGGAACGCATTGAGAAATTGGACTCGTTTCCTGACTTTACGAGATTTATCATCGTCCGTAATTTTAAAATGTGTCAGGTGCTCTTTTGTGTTGCCGTGTACAAACGGAGAAAAGCGTGATTGTGAATGTGATAGCTCACTCTGGCTTCAGTGCGTTTTCAGCATGGCGGCTTGTGAGTGGCGTGCCCCGCTGCTGAGTCCACTCAAAGCGGTTTGATATCTCTCCTTCTGGCTGCTGTGATGCATTGTTTTATCTGTGCAAATTTTCCAGACCGCCCACACAAAAACACCATCCCGCCTCACCCTCCCACCGCCGCCCTCAAAGAGAAAGAGGAAGAGAAAAAAAATGAAAACCGTCCATTGTGAGCGGGCCTAATTGATTTTTTCCACTCTGCGATCACAAAATGGCCTGACAGCAGGAGATACCAGGCTTTGTCAATATTAGGCCGTGTGCCGGTCTAAAAAGTCCCCAAAACACTGCAGTGCCACTGCCAAGTACTCCCGAGTTCCAAGAGATGGCCACACTCTTCCCTGGCAAGGCATTGTGGGACGGCGGAATGGGACACATTCCTCCCTGTGCGAGGTTCAGTTCCGCTTTGTAGAACGTCCTGGCCAGAAGGGGAAGAGTAAAAACTGAATGGACAACCATAGCGGTTTGGTGACTTGCTTCCCTTTACTGACACAAACGCTCTCCCACCAGTCTTCCCCAAGCACATTGATCTCCTCTGAGGACACGGCCTCCTCCTGCCCCCCTCCCCGTTTCTGTGAAACACAGAGGTATGTGTGTGAGCACGCACCCCTCGCTCCCTCGGCCTGGTTGGACCTGCCGACGGGGTCTTTGGCAGGCCTCGCGATGAGAGGGCAATCCTGGGGCCATGTGGCCAGATGCGGCAGTCCCGGGCCAAACTCGGCTGTGTTTTCACAAGTCACATGACAGGAAACACTCAACTGCCGCTTGGCACTGCCAGGGCATTTCACCGCCATGGTATTTAAAGGGGGCATGTGTACGGGCCAGACTGGGGATCTGTGGTCTAATGGTTTCACAAAGGCAGTGGTGCGAGAGGGAGGAGGCCTAGGCTCTGAGAGAGACCAAGCCCCACGCTGTCACACTGAGCCAGGGTCCCGGCACGTATACATTCTCCTGTGCACTATTTTTTTCTGCAGAGAAGTTTAATGCTTCCTCAGAGCCTAGGTTTGAACAGCTGGATTCTTCACTGAAGGACAATTTTGCACTTAGGAAATTCTTACTGATAAGGTAATTACTTTAATGGATTTAAGTGGCGATTAAAGGCCATTAAAAGACTAACAAAGCACTGAGCATCATTAAGTATTAGTAATTCCCTGCCATGTCACAGAATTACCGCTCTTCCTCAAGTTTCTTTCAGTTTCTCTGGTTGGAAATATATATTTGCTACAGGTAGAGTACATTGTAATTTAATTTGTGATGAATATCCAACAAATGTGAACACAAATAATTAATTACATACAATTACAGAGAACATAAAGAAAAAAACACAAAGCCCCTAGACCCATAAAGTTATGTAAGTGCTTATTCTATGTCCCCAAATAGGAACAGTGGGTGTACACATTAGGAACTTGTTCATTCAAGCAGACTATGTGATTAAATGAAAGTAGCTATTCAATAGATCATATTCATAGAATTATGTAAGAAGATTGTGTGTCTACAGGTGGTATCCTAGGGCCTCACGGATCAAGCGTGTGTGCGCATGAGCAAATCTAATTCTGAACTGTCTGCGAATTTACACAAAACGTGTAGCCTATGCTTTATAAAAATGGAGGCTGCTGTGAAATATTCACGAATGTGACCAAGTGCACAAACGTTTTCTTGACTAAAGGCACTGAGTGGCATGAGCACAATATTGAGTCCTCTTGACAGTAAATGCTAATGTAAATTACAGTTACAGCCAATTGAAAATCTTTGGTTGAATTTTTATATCAAGCGACATTTAGCATAGAATTAAACTGTGTGTCCCTCCTGACAACTATAGCATTCTGTGTATACATTCCAATAAGAAATAACTGAACACACAATGAAAATTAATCCTGAATGTATTTTTATCAAGATGAATACCCGTGAAAGCAACTACATGTGCACACATAGTCTGTAGTATGTATTCCAGTCCAGTTCACTGAGGTGGAAATGAAAGGGACAGGAATGTCTGAAGGTTTAGCATGTCAGTATTCACTCTGGTATCACACCTGAAAGCATGCTTCATTCTGTGTCCTCTCTGGTAAGCTAAGTTGGGATTCTTGCATTATATTTCTGTGTGTCCCCAGTACTGAAGCATGAAGCTGAAATAAAACCATATGTAATTGTCAGACAAGCAGCTTCCTTCATTTTACTTGTCATGCCACTGCCAAGACTTTGAAATCATTTTTAACTCGTGTCAGACACTGTTGTTTCCATCCCAGATTCAGAGAAGTTCCCTTTAGTTTCCACTGCCAGATCAGTATATTGCTATATGGTGGTATCACATGAAGACAATTACAATGAAAGGCATACCCTCACCATACGTGGACAATTACAGGCGGTTTCAACGGTGCAAAAAAAAGGCCTGCATGAGCACATCGTTTTCGAACAGTTGGGATTTATCGAAAATGACCATGCACTGTGGAAATGTACACACTGTTCGCAGGTTTGACAAATGACACTATCTGTGTTCAAATGTGTGCGCAAGAACAAATTTAGATTAGAGCCCCTCTTGCAGATATCTTTAAAGCAACGGGGGTAATGGACCCATCCGATCAGTAGCTCTTATGAAGTGAGTCAAACTTTGGGTAGAATTGAAACTAGAAACCCTGACCGCCACGGCTCAAAGGACAGTTCCCAGGTGCCTTACAAGGTTGAACACATTTAGCCTCTTCAGGGTGACCATAAACACTGGGAAACAACCTTAGCCAACTCACTGAATTCACCCGCGGTAAATGTGTGTCTACAACACAGTGCCTAAACGTATAGCACCATAGCAGGAGAGATTAATCAGCTCAAATGAATAATTCACCAGGACGTATTGGTAGTAATAAATAACATGATTAAAACTCTTTTGCCATATCAGTTACGTGCGATGCACAACAATACCCAAATACTGACATGGCTAACTCAACGGGTTCTAATATTCGAAAACAAAGCATGCAAACGAAGGCGCTGATTAAATCTGTCTGCCTTATCTCGTTATCGTTCATTAAATAGGGCCACACCCCCCAGCTGACATCAGACGAAAGCTCTCGTGGCCCCAGAGTGTGTGCTCGTCTTAGAGGAGCGGTGAGCCACACAAGCGTGGGCCTCGCCATTGCCCACTTCTGCCAAACAATTCCTAGGAAAGTGCAGTTGCCACTTAATTAGCTTGGCTGAAAGACGACTTTAACTGGGCGGATAGTTGTGTTAATTACCAGAGCCTGAGAGTGCCATTTTGAATATAAGAGTCGCGCACGTAATTGGAGACACACCCACTGACTCCTCCCTTCATTTTAAGGAAGGCATTGAGTGCTTAGTGCTGTCTGCTCCTTTGAATGTGCAGGTTATTATTTGTTTTGCACATTTTTTATGCCATGAACAGCCAGACAATAATCTCTTTTGAATATTTTAAATAAGTATTTGTTTTGTGAATTGTTTCTATATATGTATTTGCATATGTATTCAAACGTGCTAAACCTTTATTGTTTTTGATATTATTTTGGCACACCATTGTCACTTTAAGCTCACAATTGCATTCCTTTGAAAATAAGGAATATATTTGAATAATACATGAGCATAAATAATCATTTAATAATGTATGAGCAGAAATGGACTGTTTTTAAAAGAGTAAATGAAGCAGGTCAGTGTTGATCAAGCGTAAAGTTCATTTTTGAAAATATAGTGGACATCGAGAGAGAGAGAGAAACAGAGACACAGAGAGAGACAAAGAGAGAGAGAGGGAGAGAGAGAACTCCCCCTAGGTTTGCCCTTCAGCTGGGCTGGGGGATTCCGGTGATGAAGCCATGTGAATCGCCGTGCTTGCCGTTAATCTACCATCCGAGTGGAGCATGAAATGGGAGCTGGAGACGGTTGCGAGGGGATGTGTCTGGCGTGACTCCAGCCATGGGCGCCCAGGGACCGGGGGACGTGGGGGGAGGGCGTCTGTTTCACTCCTCTGAGGAGTGGCTTCTGTCCAGCCTCTTTTGGCCCCTGTGGAACGGCTGCAGTGTGTTTACGAAGCCGTCACGTCAGCTGAAGGTCTGGGGTCGTTAATACGCCGCAATAAAACCGCCGTCGCTACAACGGCAAGCTCTTAGCGCTGTGTTGACTTTTTATTCTGGAGTTGATTTGCGGTTTGAGTTTATGTTGCGTTTCATAGCACAGTTGTTTTTTGATAAGTTTTTAGTGCTTTGGTCCTGTAGTAAGATGTCAAAGCTGACATATACAGCAGGGCTATACGGCACTCATACAAGGTTCAAGGTTCCCTCAATATTGGTCCTTTACTTTGCCTCACACTTAAATGCAAGTCTTTGTCTTTTTCTTTCCACAGTTTGGGAAATTCATTTTGCGATTACTAAACTCGCCAACCTGTGTTTTGCGAAGGGAAAAAATAATTGCAGTTTAATTGCGTTTAATTGCAGGTCACAGTTGAGGACAAATGTTGATTGAATTCAGGCCGATATATATGGAAAGAAAGTCCCGCTAACAATACTCAATAAAGAACGTTGCATGAGGGTTACTCTCCGTGAATCTCACTGATTGAAATTCGCCTCTATGTGGACTATTGGATTTATTGGTCGCTTTTACCGAGGTGCTTTTGTAAAAAGAAAGAAATAAACGGCCTAAATTGCGTTTTTTCATTTTATTATATTACAGTTTGTAGTGTTCTCACTTCTCTCGGAAAGACCCCGGGGCTGAGCGTGTGCTGTTTGCAAACTCCACTGTTACAGAGGGAAGTGTGAGCAAGGCAGGAAATGCAGACGAGACCAACCGGCTCCCATTAGCACCCTCCACACACGCATCTGCAATCAGCCCTGTAATTGTGCCATTAAGGAAATGAGCTTCGCTGTGTGACGCAGCGCTCTAATAATCAGGAGAGAAGAGCTTCCTCACATTATGTGCTACTTGGAGACTATAGAGTCAAACATAATGCTGTGGCGTTAGGGACAACAAACAGAGTAACAAGAGCGGGCGAGGGGAGAGGAAAGGTTTAAGCCTGTGTGAAAGAAGGGAAAGACGGAAGCCGGAAAGGAAAATTGATCTTTAATTGGGCCTGTAGCTGCCTTCGTTAAAATGAGTGCTAAAGAGAGACCTTAGTTCAGCTGCTTTTGGCCACTAGGATGTACTGAGTTTGCGGTGGCACATAGAAATTAAAACTCCATTCTTTAAAACAACAGAAAACCACTGCATTAAATTTAATGGCTGCATTTTGTAACAGACCATTGCAGACCTCTGAATAGGCAGCAAATCACGCAGCAAGGCGGCCACATTTTTAAATGTCATTTTAAAGCTTCTGAAAAGTTCAGTTTTGTTTTGAATATCAGCATTAATCCACAGTACATGGTAATACAACGTGAACAGTAATTATGATTTTCCGATTTGCCATTATTAACCTGCATCCCGGTGTGACCGGCAGGATATGAGCATTTGTGGCTGTGTTCTCAGGGCAGTGGACTTAGTGAGTTAGTTAGGGTGATCAAGGCCCCTGGTCTTCTATGACTTTATTCCTCTAACTATTGCATTTCCATGGACTCAGCAAGGGTTAAGGCCATTTGAAGGCTTAGGACTTCTCTGTGAATGCAATGCAAGGCTTGGGAAAATACTCATAACTCACCATCGGAATGCACAGCACAAGCATGTAAGCTCCACAGCTATGCTCCCAATCCTCCAGGGCTGTTCTTGTTTCTTTTTCAGAATAGAAGGGGGGGAGGGGAAACACACACCCACACACCCACATACACACACACACGCAAACACCCAAATACACACACACGCACACACACACACGCACGCACGCGCGCACACACACACACGCACACATGCACACACACAGGCCACATTCACACGCACAGACGCATAGTTCCACAATTCAGTTTTTCATATTTTGTCACACACTGCATGGAGCCAAGCCAACGGCTGTAAGGCAGTGACCCAATGTCAACAGAGGTGGAGGGAAACTGGTTCAAAGATGCAGATTACGCCATCACCATTGCTGAGGGCCCTTACTCCGAGATGATCCAGGACTGATCGCACAGGCACACAAATGTAGGGGTCAAAGATTTGGGTCATCCCATGTGTCGTCACGGCGCCTCTGTTTAATGTCATTGTCACCGCCCTTCCTTGATATTTCATCCCAGTGCTGGTGAGACAATCACTGTGAAAGCAGCAGCGGGCCGTATTCCGAGAATTTTAGACCCCAAGGGCTTTATTCTCTTTTCTTGTCATTTTTTGTCCACCAATATGTTTAGGTTTTCACATTACATATCCCCATGAACATTTTCTGCTTTTTCTAAACAAATGTTGGGAATGGGAAGCCCGTGTTCCTTTCTGCACAGCCAGACTAGATAGGAAACCTGACAGTGTAATTAAAGGGACTGTTCTCATTAACATCATGAGATGCACACATTCTCATTTTCAGCTCTGCAATTGATACACCTGGAGCAGCTAGCGTGTTACTGATCTAGCTAACTAACTCTCAATTAATCTAACTGATTAACTAGCCTCGTTAGCACCGCACATCCTGCCAGCAGGTTGCTTTGGACCTCCTGCTGCTCGAATCTAATTATCTCCCCACTGCGAGCTCCTGTTACCGTACTGCCACGTCTCGTTCATTCTGAAAGCGTACAATCTCAGGTCTGCAACAGTAGAAAATGCAGTAAACACCGGTTGTCCTCAGCGTGTAACGATATAACAAAACCAGCGCCCCGCCGATGCAATCCGAAATCAGTCCAGCACACAGCATGTTTTTTTCACCATTTTTCTCCCCAATTTGGAACGCCCGACCGCCACTGCCTTTCCGCGGAAGCGCAAACTACCGATATGCGTCCTTCAGAACGTGTGAAGTCAGGTGACACACTGCAATGGAGCACCGCACAGCTTCCACATCATCACTGACTAACACCCTCTCCCTCTTTGCAAAACTGTGGCCAGCATGCATTGCCCCACGGGACTCCTGTGGGCCAGCACGCATTGCCCCACGGGGCTCCTGGCGCCGGTCAGGTTGGAGCCGCGCCGCATTGCGCATCGCTCCACCGTGCAGACCAAGGTGCGTTAACACATCACACAACTTCACAGGTAAGAATTCAGGAAACGCTTGTTAGTAAGCGCTGGCACTCACTTATGGAACTTCCTCTCATATTTAAATGCGATTTACAGCCAGAAATCCTCGCACAAAGGAACACTTTTTTTTACCACGACGCCTGTTCTTTGAGGCATGGGCAACTTGCCAATAAGCAAGTTCTGAGAGTGTGAAAGGATCCCTATCCAGTAGGAGGTGATATTTACATTTCAAACAAGTGGCATGAATGAACTCTCACCCCTTTTGTTTTCCAACAATGATGGACTCTTTCTGTGCACTGTTATCATAACTACCAATGCTTTGTGTGTGAGTGTCTGAGCATAGTAGAATACTGTGGAGAGCTTTTGAAAGAGCTGGGGCCCATTTATTCCTAGTCAGAAGCCCATAAAGAGGGCTTTTTTCAATGTTTCTTATTCAGTGAGTGATTGAGATGTTAAATAAAATTTGAACTGTTTAAAATTAACTACTTTATTTCGACATGTTCTTTCACCTCTCAGTGCAGTTCAGATTGACTCTGTAAGTGGCTAACAAGCTGGACACCCATTTATTTCATAAATATCAAGCTGGATAATTATCTAGGTATGGTCAATACAAAGCATGATGTGCCCAAGCTGTGAGTAGTATCACTGTATCTCTACTGGGCAGAGAGCTATGGTGTTTCTCCCCTTCCAGAACTATTTGGCATGACTGATCCCAGAGCGCCTTGCTGTAGCTCAGAAATTCCACTACACGCAAGACTGGCAAGTTCATTTTGATTATGGGTAATAAAAAATATTGAGCAGACATTTTGAATGGAACTTTGGATGCCCTTTTTGGGGGAATTTTTTTTTTTTGGAACCATGATGGTAGGCCCATCCCCCATGGATTCGGCAGGGTGCAAACTAGCACATTTGCATCTACAAGTCAGGTGACCGCTTCTATTCCACACCTGCAACCTTGCACCTGACTACTGCTGCAGCTACGCTAACTGTACAGCTGATGAAGCTGGCACAGGCAGGTCACAAACCCGATAGACCAGAGGAGTCGCTATTGAGCGACAGGGTGCTGGGCAACCTGCCGACCTGGGCAACCTGCTGGGCAACCTGCCCACGGAGACCCTCCCTCCGTGGGAGACGCTCTGGGTGATTATCACACCACAGGC
>JAINUG010000036.1:550000-610000 GCA_029706075.1 Aldrovandia affinis | reverse complement strand
CTGCCCTCGGGCCTTCCCTGCCGAGCCACCGCGCAGGGACCAAGTTCAGAGTGCCCTTTTGAACTGACGACACTGCCTGAAAACCAGTCGGTGTCTGCTGCCCCCCTCTCTCCCTCCCTCGCGCACGCGGTAGACTACACCTACTCGTCTGGCGTGCGTTGTGGCGGGGACATTTCCGCGGCGACTCCTCTGAGCGCAGCCAATGGCACGAGGAGGGCCGCTCGGCTTCCAAACCACCAAATTGCAGCGTGAGAATGTTTCAGTGGGAAGCGGCGAGGCCGCAGGAACCAAACTCGCGCGCGCGCGTCCAAAGCCAACAGCCTTTCCATTCCTGGAAACTGTCGACTGAGCTGCTCTTAAAGTTCTACGGCACAGATTCTGCCCGGCGCGTTCGTTCCACCGATGCGTCGGTGGGAGCCGGCGTTCGCCGCACGGCGGGGGCACTTGTGATGAGAGCGGCACTTTCGGATGTCGACGGCGAGGGAATAGATCATTTTTTCCCTCGACCGCTTCATCGGAGAGCAGCTCTCGTTTGTAAACTTCCCAGCTCGTCCTGAAATATCAATGATTTAGCATCTTTTAGCGAAGTGTCGGAGTGCACCTATTCATCCTGCTGTCTGAGCTTTGCTTCATCAGCAGCGGGGGGGCGGTTGGGGGGGCGGTTGACGGAGATGGGAGAGAAATGATCCGGCTGGCGACGGCGGGCCGGGGGTAAACGCCGCGTGGCCTTGATGAGCGGGCGGGCAGCGTGTGGGGGCGTGTTCCGGGGGCCGGGGATTTATGACGGGATTGGCGGAGGGGATGCGCTGAAGAAGCACTGCCGCGGTAATGGGGGCACACGATTTATGGGGCCGTCGCGAGGAAGGGGAGCGGAGGCCAGGGTTCGGGGATGGCTCGCCGGGGAGCGCTCGGGCCTTTCAGGGGGACTCATTAGCGCCTCGCGCCCCGGCAGCCGTACGATTGGTGCGGCTCGGAGTTGGGAGGGGGAAGGGGGGAGGGGGAGGGTTGGGGGGGTGGTAGGGCTGGCACCCCAGAGGGGATTGTGTTCCTGTTAATTACCACAGGCCTGTCCCTTCCAGCGCCTGCCCTCTCTGGCGTACGGTAGCACACGCCCCGGAGAGAAGCATCCACCTGGGCCAGTACTCCGCAGGGACACGGGATGTTGTTGTTCCCGTCGTGTAATGCGGGAGCAGAAAACGCAGCGAGCGCGTGGCTCGTAATCTTAAGGAGCTGTTGATGTTTCGGAACACCACTGGAGCACGCGCTGCTGCCGAACCTTCTGCTGCCCTGTCAGGGCTGGATCCTTTTCCCGGTACAAGGGTCGGGGCCCAGGACCACACTGCTCTCCCTGGGAACGTTCTGGAAGCAGACAGAATGTATTTGTGTTCAGGCCACCCTGTGCGACCCTGCAGAGCTCCTGTGTTTAGCTGTGCTTGCTGAAGGTGTGCGGGAGGAGCGGGTGGAGGAGCGGAGGATAATTGGACGCACACACACAGGTGTACGGGCCGCTCACCACACTGCTGCTTCCGCCATTACGCGCAGCGCGCTGTTAATGAATCATCTTCACCCGTGGGGTGAGCCAGTTGCAAATCGAATGCTTTATAATTTATAATTATGTTCCCACTCCTCCAATGCTGGTGTGGGGTAAAATTGCCCATGCATGCTGACTGGGCTGAGGGGTCTCTCTCCCTCCCTCTCCCTTTCTCTCTCTCTCTCTCACTCCCACTCTCTCTTTCCCTCTTATTCTCTCTCTGTCCTGATTTTCTCTTTCACTTTCACCACTTTCTCTGCCACCCCTCTCTTTCTCTCTCCTTCTTTTTTATCTCTCTCAATCCCTCCCCCTCTCTCTCCACCTCTCTGTCTCTCTAACTCCTTCTCTCTCCCTCTCTCTCTCTCACTCCCTCCCTCCCTCTCCCCCTCTCTCTCTCCCTCCCTCCCTCCCTCTCCCCATCTCTTTCTCCTGCTCTCTAACTCTCTCCCTCTCTCTCTAACTCCCCCTCTCTCTCTCTCTCTCTCTCTCTGGGATGTGGATCTGGTTTCCCAGGCGCCCAGGTGACTCCAGCCGTCTCCCCCTGTCCCCTGGGCTGCTGGCCCTGCCGTCTTCCCCTCTGCAGATTCTGTCGGCATAACAACCAAAAACATTATTCAACCGGCCAGGCTTATTCAAACACGGGTGCGTACGCATGCGTTCCCTAAACCGACGTGCATCCGCGTGCGTGCGCTCACGTTCATATGTGTCTGTGCAATTGGCTGACTCGAAGTCGCCGGTATGGATTACACATAAAGGCTCAGCTCTGCCGGGAGAAACAAATTATAGCAATTAGAATTAGCCTGAGGAGGTCCAGCGATGCATTATTAATTGGCGCAGTCATTAAAAGCCTGCTAGGTATCTGAAAGGGGATACAATATCGATGCCTCAGCGTCAGAGAAGAAGCAGCGAATCTGTTGGAGATGGCATTTGCAGCCAGGCAGTCATTACCGAGCAGGCAATTAGCCAGAAGTCTCGCTGGGCAGGGCTCTCGTAGCTGGGAAACCTGCCCCGACGTCCTAATTCAACGTGATGTCCAGTGTAGAACAGAGACATTAAAGGACCCTTTGTCAGGGGCTGTGACTGTGGCTCGGGGGCAGGGGTGGTTCAGCCTTTCATTGTGTCATTCTCATTAGTCAATCTATATTTGGGTTGGTGGTAAGATCACCTTTGATTCTCTGTATAAATGTCATGATTGCCCAAGCCAGAATGATTTTGGTCCTAATGGACTGCATTAGCTAATGTGTGTGTGTGTGTGTGTGTGTGTGTGTGTGGTATATTATTGTCATTAATATTATTCATAGATTATGCTCACCTCATATCTCGTAACTTTCGCTCCTGCTCGGTTGTTATAACTTTAGCTCGGATAAATACAAAAGCTTCGTCTCCAGATATGTCAAACAGCTCCAGTTCAGCAAGGTCAATGAAAGCAATACTGTAAATAAATCAGCTTGAAATACAGTACAGTACAGTGCAATGCAATGTGACTTTATTTATCCCACAAGGGGCCATTTCATTTCAGGCTGGGGGCGGGGGGGAGAGAGAGACAGAGAGACAGAGAGAGTGAGAGAGAGAGAGAGACATGCCAAATTTAGAGCATAAATCTCCACATTTATGGCGCAGGTTGTGATGTCACCCATGATGTCACCCAGAAGGAGCGTGCGGGTTTGGTACCTGTTTGCTCCGCTGGGCCCTAATCAGCGCTGAGATCGGGGGGGTCAGATGGATGAGCGTGCAGCCTCCGCTAATTCCTCCCTTTGTGTTCCCAGACCCCCGTCCTCGTGTAATCTTCGCGCCGGGAGAAAGGCCTGCTCATTGAGCCTGGTAATCTAGTCACAAAGGCCAAGAGGGGAGAGGATTAGAGTGGAGAGGAGCTGGAGACGGGGCATGCGAAGCAGCAGCCCTGCCCCCCGGGGCGAGCTTTCACAGCAGATAAGCGCAAATCTGCACCCCGCTCGTATCTGCACCCGCAGGGCGCTGCGGTGTGGGCCTGCCGGGGCATTCGAGAGCGCCGCAAACAAGCCGACCGCCCCCATCGGCTGGGCGAAGAGATGTCAACGATCGTACGCTCCCCGCCCCCGTCAGCCCGCGAAACAAGACGCGAACGAGCACAGGCAGGCACCCCCCGTGAGCCCGGAAACGAGCTGCAGATGAGCGTAATTAAGCCCGTGATTTAGAACGCCCGGGCGGCACAGGCGCCACGCTGCCCTGTCACCGAAGAGCGTCTTCGCAGCGTCGCACATTGAACTCCTCCGCAGTGCGGGGTGAAGATCGGGGGATCGCAGTTTCCCCTGATATAATTAGGATTTGAACTCTTTTTTGGCGGATTCGGCCCTTCGTTTAAGTTGCCCACGCGGTAATTTCGAACCGCCGCAAGTCAGCAGCGTGGCACGTTTGCACAATGGCAATTAGTGTCGGGAAGCCTTGAAGTGAGAAGAGAGGAGCTGAGAGGAACGAACAAAGACAGCGTCGCCGCCACGGCCGCAAACGAATGGCTCCGCTACCTCGTGTAAAGCGCGCACGCGCTATTCCCTGGGAGCTCCAGGCGCCCGTTTCTGCAGAGAGCCTCCCTCGAGACGGCGAGCAGCGGAGGTCACCCCCCTACTGCGGTCCCGCGCAGGGCGCCGAGCGTTTACAGCGGACGGAAGCGCAGCTTGTTGTCACGCTCCCCAGGGCCCGTCCTCCCAGCCACTTAAATGAGAAGAGACGACCACTCTGTGGTCAGAGGGGACCCCCTTCCCCATTCCCCATTTATAATCCTATCATTCCTCCACTGGCACCTCCTCTCCATTTATCATAATGCTCCCTGTCGCCCTGTTGACATTTCCGAAGTTCCGGACGCCGCCTTACCTCAGACGCGTCTCGGGAGGGTGGGGGGGTTAACCACCCGTGTGCCTCCACAGCCAGGCTTCCCCCGGGGGAATCGGTTGCCGCTTGTGCCCCACATACGCGCGCTCCCGAAAACATGCAACCCCCCTCCCCTCCCCCTGTAGGACAATGGGCTAAATGAATGATTAAACATGATGAATAACAGTGTAACGCGAGAAGCCAAGTAGTGCGAAGTGCTCACTTAGGGCTCAACACCGAGATTTATTGCCCGGTACCATAAATAATGGATTCATCAATCTCTCAAGGACTTAGAAAAGGCAGCCACGTCACTGCAGCAAACAAGGCCCCAAGGAGAGCGAGCAACCAGAGCCCCATCGCAGCCGGTGCGCGCGGTGGAGGGGAGCGAGGCGGCGAGGCGATGTCTCTCCCCTCCTCTCCTCCTCTCCTCCTCTCCTCCTCTCTGCGGATCCCGTCCACAGCACCGCTGGTTCCACCAGAGTTGTGGCGCATGCCTTTCTAGCGATGGCGACACCTCATTCGCGCAGAAGCGATGTGTGAAAATATCATGTGCTCTAACAACCCCAACTTCTCAGGTTTCGCTGTGATGCACATCATCGCTAATGCACTGCAGACTATACATCGGACAGCAGTGGGCCGCATTGATCAATCACAGGGGTAGCTCCTTGTGCCTGTTATCAAACAGGAGACATACTGACTAGAAATATAATAATAGCGATTGTTATCAGCCTTCGTGTTCCACTCCTCATGCACGGATGGCAGTGTCAGACTGCCTCCGACAATGCGCCGAGCTCCAGCCGGATCATTTCCTTTCCCGAGTTTGCTGATGACATCATGGTACTTTTTTTTTAATGCCAGAAAACAAAGCCATAGACATTTTCCAGTATGTAATTGCTATTTCTGCCTATTGATTTTTATTTTTTTCCACCTCATTTATTCATCGCTGTGCCCGTTCGCTGAAAAGAAAAAAAGAGAGAAAACATCCACATCCATGATCGTCATTTAATAGGGTGGGAGCTATTAGCGATTCTCATTCCCTTCGAGTTCATTTGATAAGAACATAAAAGCGCGCTGTAATTAAAACGTAACAAATGGCCAAATTAAACAAGGTTGCAGCGTCATTCCTCGCTTGGCAGGAAGAGAAAATTGATTTGAACAACCTGATGTCCTGGGAAGTAGGATATCTGAAATAAACAGAGAGACAATTCAGAGGGAGGCCTAGTGACAGGGTGTATCACTTATCCAAAGGAATTGGAAATCAGGTTGCTGCCTGGCATATATATATATAATTATTTTTGCCATCAGACGCCCCTGAAATGTGTTTCATAATGACCATGGCCTACTTATCCATACATAGATCTTTAAAGCAATATTAATACTGGCTATTTGGAAATGTATCACGAAACATATTTTGTATGTCAAAATGAGGCTGGTGCAAATGAAGATTATGCGCGTACTCCAATGAGACGCCTGGTCTTGTTTCAGTATTTGCAGTCACCTCATAATGCTGTAATAAGTTGCAATAGTAATAATGACAATAATAATAATATATTTTATTTCTATATTGCTTTCCGTTGCTGGTAAATCACAAAACACTTTACATCAGATGGTTAAAAACAATGCAAACAGGAAATGGAAACGACAATCGGCAACAGCAAAAGCAGCAGCAGGACAGACAGGGAACCAAATGAGCAGAAAGGCTTTGTGTGTGTGTGTGTGTGTGTGTGTATGCGTGTGTGTGGTTGTGTATTGTAATGGAGCACAGGTTACAGAAAGACGTGTGTGTCTGTGTGTGTGTGTGTAGTGGAGCACAGGTTAAACAGAAAGACTTGTGTGTGTGTCTGTGTGTGTAGTGGAGCACAGGTTAACAGAAATACTTGTGTGTGTGTGTGTGTGTGTGTAGTGGAGCACAGGTTAACAGAAATACTTGTGTGTGTGTGTGTGTGTGTGTGTAGTGGAGCACAGGTTAACAGAAATACTTGTGTGTGTAGTGGAGCTTGGGTTAAGTGGAGTACAGTCCATGTGTTAGGTAAAGGCTAGGTGGAAAAGGTGTGTGGTTTAAGCCTTGGTTTAGAGGCTCTGGTTGTCTGGGCATCTCTGAGATGGTCGGGGAGGAGGTTCCACAGACCCGGGTTGAGGGAACAAAAAGTCCTGGGGACAAAGACCTAGCTTGGGAGCCAAGCTCGTATTACATTAGCAGAGCTCACTACCTATTGAGTCTGATAATGCTCTTTTTTGCTCTCATTGAAAGCCACTGTAAATATCAATATTCGCCCAAAACGTTGGTCGAGCGTTGGCTAACACATCCATGAGACCTCTCACCAACAAGAGAGATGGTGGGGAGTTATGATTTGTTCAATAGGTAAAGCCCAACCCAACATGCATCATTGATGCAATGAGCTGAGAAGTTCAAAGGGTCATTTCCAGACTCTTTAGTCATCGCGAGTCCGCTAGCGGCATGCCTGAGGGCCTGGGGGCCTGGGGGCCTGGGGGCCTGGGGGCCTGGGGGCCAGGCTACTGCATAGCAGCCAGCATTGAGCCGAGCAGAGTGTGTGACAGGTCTGACAGGTAGGCTGCGCCCGTGCCACTTACACCTTTGAAAAGCAGGAGGAGTGTGTCACGTACAGCATGGTCGTCCTGATCCAGCACTGGGTCGTGTCCCAGCCCCTATGGGTCTGCGCCAGAGATGACAGAGACGCAAGAGCTGAGGGAGGATGGGGGATTGCTGCAGATTTCTTAGATACTTAGATACGAGAAAACAAAGTGTGCTTCTTCCATGTTTAGTCTGCCAGCCAGTGCTGAGCATTAATAGGCAGAAGTATTAAGTACTGTTTGGCACACTGAGCATGAATACCTCAATTGTGAGCTCTAACAGTCGGCCACTACTCTTTGGCATGAATGTTTTTTCTCAACTAGCCCAGTAAAAATCCTGTGACTGAGCCCTAGGATGTTTAAATAAAAACACAGTCACAGCAGAGGCTGGCATAATTCACTGTGAGCATTACCAGGGTTTTCGTAATGATTAGAGGGAAATCATAGCGGACTGGTGTGCCTGAATGTGTGTGTGTGTGTGTGCGTGTGCACACATGCCTTTTTGAAGAAGTAGCAAAAGCTGGTGTGGAAAAATAATAACATGAAGCCAACGTTGTTCTATAGATTCATTAATATTTCACCAGCAGTCGACTGAAGTGAGAAGAAACTGTCATGATTAGTTTAGCTCACAGCATCCAGCGCAAGGCTGTGGTGTAAAGGATTGTCTTTCGGCCGATCATTAAAGTGGCCCCTCCCTGCACTGCGGCCGCCATTCGCTGCTGATGGGTCGCTGTCAGTCGCCGCCGACGCGGAGCGTAATTGTGTTTGACAGCCTCGGGAGCAGAGAAGCGCTGCTCGTGCAGGACTGCAATTGCGCTGGACTGTAATGAAATATCAAAGTACAGCGCGTCAGAGAGAGAGAGAGAAAGAGAAAGAGGGGGGAGAGGATCGTACACTGGATCCGGTGTCGTCCACCCGACACTGCCATCCGGGAGCTGGTTGCTCAGGGAGAACAGCCCAGAAAAGGTGGTGTTTCGTGCTCACTGACCACTGGGATTGTTTCTCTCTGCACGTAAATGGAGGATTGAACCTTCTAGAAATATCCAGTGTCGGTGTTCTTGGCGTGATGGAACGAAAGATTATGTGGCCCGAGTGTAGTCCACGTGCTGTCCTGGACATCATTGTAGGGCCAATACTGTTTTGTCCATCTCTACAGTGCTGAACGGCAAGCAGAGAGGCAGTCGGTACCAGGTGTTTTGATGTGGCTCAATTGGGGATTATACCAACACCCTCCTGGTGCCAAGGCGGCACTGTAACTATAATGTCACTGACCCTGTTGTCAGCAGCATCTCGTGGTTTGAGGACGTTTTTCTCGTCCGTTGACGAAGGAGGCGCAGAGACCAGAGCTGCTAACAGCTGCAGCCAGCGCTGCCCCTCCACCCCCAGTGTGAGATTAGCTTTTTTCACTAATGCCATGGAGCCGAGTCCAAACATCTTGTGACCTGCGGGGAGTCTTGTCCCTTTCTCAGCCGGACTGAGGGCCCATGCCGAGCCGTCAGCAGAGGGAGGTAAAGTGGTCTGACCCCGGGGTCAGTCCCCCTAGGCAGGGGCCCCTGTTTCTCTGTGGCCCCCTGCCGCATCTCACAGACCACACCACCTCCCATTCCTGCTGGTTGCCGGTGGATACCGGAATTGAAAGGAACAGAGGCGAACACAAAGGGCCTCGGAGGGGTGCGACACCCCACCACAGGGTCTCAGGAGTGCCGGCGGCAGCAGCAGGCCCAGGAGTACAGAGGGGGAGCAGGTCCAGGGGTACAGAGGGACAGTGGGCCCAGGGGTACAGAGGGACAGCAGTTTCAGGGGTACAGAGGGACAGCAGGCTCAGGGGTACAGAGGGGCCCCCAGTACAGAGGGCAGCAGGTCTGTTGGTACTTCATATTCACATAGCTTCCGGCGCAGAAGACATGTTCCCTCTGCCGTTGTTGCTGGGGTCTGTCTGGCTAATGACTTTGTTACGAAACCACAGCAGATGTCTCTCTCTGAGAGAGAGAGAGAGAGAGAGAGAGAGAGAGAGAGAGAGAGAGAGAGAGAGAGAGAGAGAGAGAGAGAGAGAGAGAGAGAGAGAGAGAGAGAGAGAGAGAGAGAGAGAGAGAGAGAGAGAGAGAGAGGGACTGTGTATTTCACCTTCTTTTTGATCACACCTAATAGAAACAAGGTTCTAATTGTTCCCTTGGCGATTACGCCATCTGGAATCCCCATAGAGGTGGTGCCATCGGTGGTATTTACCCTCTGTACTGCGCCCATCCCCAATCCCCCAGAGAACCGCACACACACAGACCCACAGTCTGTGTCAGCTGTGTTGCACATCAAAAGCATGGCAGTGGAAAGGAGCACAATTATACCTCAAGTGCAAACACAGTAAGAGTAACAGGGAGCGACAGTTGGGGGCGTTTGTTACAAATGTCAAAGCCGTTGCTGAAAGATCATTTAAAAAAATGAGGCAGGTTGTCATTCTTCTTTTGGATCTACAGGCCCCATGCAGAGGGCAACCAGAGGAAGAGGGGTATAGAAGTAAAATGATTGAATAAAGTGAAAAAGAGATTGCTTCGGGAAAAAAAAATCATTCCTGTGAAGCAGAAGAGAAAGACTCTTGGTTGTCACAGAGTCTCTTGTTTTACTAAGAAATTCTCTGAAATTGAAAGTAGAATTCCTGGGGGGGAAATTATGTTTTCTTACCGTTAAAACTCCATTCTGGACATATGGATGGAAGTGGAAGAAAAATAATCAATATATTCTGACTCTCCTGTAGGATCATGCACTGCAGTTATGACACTCCTGTCTGTAGGCTTGCAGTTCAGAAATAACATCTCTCCCTGTTAGAGCGGAAAACTGGAGGCCACACATCGAGAGAACACATTCCCTCTCTGCCGGGGGTGAACAGGTGAGAGGGTGAAAAGCAGGAGAAATCTGTGCCGCACCTGTTACTGTTAGCGGCAGGAGGTGACAGGGAAGGCCTCATTAAGGCTTAGACACCAGTCCGAGCTGAGCAGAGCTTGAAGCTGTCAGTCAGAAAGATGGACAAACAGAGCCTGCCCCCCCCACACACACACACACATGCACATACAGACACACGCACAGCCACATACACAGAGACATACACACGCAGAGACACACAGTCATACACACACACACACACACACACACACACACACAAACACACACACAGACACACACACACACCACACACAGAGATGCACACACATAGACACACAGAGACACACATACACACACACACAGACACACACACAAACAGAGACACACACACACACACACACATGCAGACACACTCAGACACACAGACACACACACACTGCCTCTGTGAGAGTGAAAGGCCCCTAGGGACACTGGCCGGCAAACCAAAGCTGACTGAAGCACCTGCCCATTGGCAGCAGTAACACAGGACAGGCTGTGATAGCGGCGTTTAGCGAGACCTAACGGAGCCAGGAGAGGCGTGATTAAAGCCCGGCCACGGATGCCACAGAGACACAACTATTTTTCAATACTCACTTTTACTGTTTTCCTCAATTGCTTAAACACAATTCATCAAACAGTTTCTACATTCTCAAAAATAGTATGTGCAAACCCCCCACGAAAGTCAAATGTGTTCAGCAAAACAATACACTTGCAAAATTCAGACAATTTAAGCACATTTCAAAAGCATATATTTATATCAAACAGTACACCATTGTCCCATAATGGAAAGATTTCTTTATCAGCATTAGCATCAATATGATAGTCAGCTCATGAGTGCATGTTCCTTTACCTTATAGATTACTGTCATTGTGTGCTGTACACATACATTTAGTCCCTCCCAAATGTGACTGCAGAATCACAGAACTGTACCAAAAACAAACAAACAAAATGCCTTTTCTGCATATTTTCTGCATATTTATGCAAGCATAGCATATTTTTTGTCATTTACAGTATAATGTAAAACAAGCTTTGCTTCCATTAATATGCAAAGTTTTGTAAACTTCTGAAACCACGTTTTTCTGGAGGGACTGTGAACAGGTGCCAATAGCAATGTTGCCACACAAGCTTCTTAACCAAAAATATTTATTCAAGAACGGGTTGTTTCCCTGAAAATGAATTCAAATAAGCAAAACGATGTCATATTGTAAACAACAGTGTTGCAACATACACAGAAAATAAATGAACAGCACTCGCCCGGAGTGCAGGTTGCCCACTGTAGTCAGGGTTCGAGTCCCGGCTGGCCGGGAGTCCCGTTCGGGGTGGCGATTGGCTGTCTGCCCCGTGGGAGGGGGAAGGGAAGCTGGCATGAGCTCGCAGTACGAGGGGGATAGTTGACATGAAAAGAGGGTACAATTGTCTACTAAATTGGGAGAAAATGGGGAAAAATCAGAAACACATTTTCTTTTTTTTAAAGAAAATAAGTCAACAAAGGCAGGTGGTGGAGGTAAAGAAAAAAAGATATATGATATTATTCACAACATCTCACTCGTCTCAACCGTCCCCTGCAACATTCTTCCGTCCTCACAGCCAGCATTTATGGCACCCAGCAGAGCTGTTTGATCTTGAGGCCGGTGATCATCGGCCTTCCACCTCCACACTGAGAAGGACTCCTCAATTGGGTTGAGGCAGGGGGAATAGGGTAGGAGGAAATCCATCAAAATCCCTGACGAGTGGTGAAAGCTGACACTGTCCCAAGCTACAACGTAATTGGGCAAATCCGCCTTCACCAGATCTCGTCCCTAATCAGACATAGGCGTATTGTACACATACTCAAAAAATGCCAAAAGGCAACAACCATCGTACATTTTTCTGCAACAAACTCTGTAATGTCATAGGTACGTTGACGTATTGATTGTTGAAGGAGCTATCGTGAGTGTTTGTATAAGGAGCACATCAATAAGTTAAATTTGGAGAAATAGCATTCAAATGAGAGCAATATAATCCATTCTGGTTAACAGTGCTCATTTCACAGATTGATCTGTGTCAATTGCAGAGATTTGTGTTCACTGTTTAGAAAAAAATGTGTTACACATTAACATTTTGTGTGAAAGCGATCGTAAATCATATCGTTTGGGGGTGAAATGCATTGCTGCGGTGGGGTTAGCACTTACTGTTTTGAGAATGTAGATACAGTTCCAAGAATTACATTTAAGCGATTGAGAAAACCTAACCACAAACCAAAACACTGGCATTTCAACGACCGTGCTATATTCGCCTCCGCTAAAATGATCCCGAGTAAAATAGGGATATAAACACTGTCCTAAATGATGGGGCTCTCAGCGCACTTTCTCCCAGCGGTATTATCTGGTATGAACTAGTCTCTCTTCCTTATTTATGTATTGCCCAAGCCTGCACTTCCTCAGCCTCCTCTGTCCATTGTGAAGTATTTAAGGCATAATTAGTGTGCAAATGTAAACCGAACAGAGAGATAAGGTGTGCTAAATGGAATATTCCGGGCATGGCTGGGGTGTGAGGCAACGGCTCCCTGACAGTGCCGTCCCGCGCTCTCCTCCAACAGCTGGGCCGTCTCAGCCCTCGTTTCTCTCTGTAAACACACTCGGGAGAATTAACGGTCTGTCGTATATTTTAAATATCTTATTCAACAGAAAAACAGGTTTAGGCGGATGTGAGTTAGAAGCCAGGCTTCAAGAAAGTTTCCCCGGTGCTCTTTTCGTCCTAGCCAATGGGAGGGGGAGCCGCTGCAGACAGACGTGAAGACAGACGGCGCTGTGGACCGAAACCGTCGCCGCAGACACGTAGCCAGTCAGACAGATACTCGACCAGATTTCCATTTCAGCGATGTGAAAGATTGAGAATCTACTTAGTGTTAGCCCCCAGAATACTTCAGTCAGCTCCATATTGTAGTGTTTGTAGAAATTATAATGGTAGTTCCTCTTTGGGGCTAATGCAGAGAATCAGCAATTCGTGTCTAACAAGAGCTGACAGGCCCCTGAAATTGAATTGAAATAACTGAAGGGAAATCAAATTGAGTGCCAGTTTTTTAAATGATTTTTTTATACGCTGTTATTCTTCGGAGGCGATTGTGTATTGGATTGCTGCAGTTCCAGGAACAACAGTGTGAACGTCATCCCTTTTTCCTCCCCCGTGGAGGCTGTGCCCTGATGAAAACTGAATGCAGACAGAAACTCCTCACTTTCTGCCCTTTGTTAGGAAGAAAATGTACAGTAGTGGGCTTTTCACCAGGGAAGATAAATTGGATTTGTTCAGGAGGGGGGTAAATGGATACGGACAGGATATGCAGAGAAAATGTAGATTTCATCTATAATGCATGTCCTGTATGAGCTGACATGTGGAACTTTCTATTTATTATTACTACTCTCTTTCTCACACTCTCTCTCTCACACACACACACATCTCTCTCACACTCTCTGACACACACACACACACACACACACACACCTCTCCCTCACACTCTCTCTCACACATACACACACACACATATCTCTCTCACACTCTCTCTCTCAACGCACACACACATATCTCTCTCTCACATTCTCTCACACACACACACGCACATCTCTCTCTCACACTCTCTCTCTCTGACACACACACATCTCTCACACTCTCTCTGACACACACACACTCACACACTCACACACACACACACACACACACACACACATATATATAAGTATATAAATGAAAAGCAGACCCTTCCACTCATGCGGTAGACTGTCACAGCGCAGCGGCGTGAGAAAGTGTCACAAAGGGTGTGTGCTCTGTGTGACACTCCCAGGCCCTTCTGGAGTCAGCTGTGCAGAATATGATCTAATAATCTGAGGTGAGAGAGAGAGAGAGAGAGAGAGAGAGAGAGAGAGAGAGAGAACTGTCAGTGTGCGTGAGGACACAGAGTCCTGCGTGGTATCGGAGCGAATTCTGTTTTCCCCGAGGGACTTCTCATCAGCTCTCCTAACAAGGAGCTTTGCAACAGTCCTGTTTTTCTCTAACTGCTAGTCTCCGGAAATGTGTGGAAAGGAAAGGTGTTTGTACCCTGCCTATCTGTCCTGTTTCCTGTGTATCCCTATCCATTTCTCTGTTTCCCCTTCACTCCCTCTTTCTCTTCTTTTCTTCGCCCTCTCTCCTTTCCCTCCTTCTTGCTACTGCTGCCACCTCTCCCCATTCTCCTATTTCTCTCCCCCTCTCTTTCTCTCCCTCCCCCTCTTTCTCTCCCTCTCTCTTTAGCTCTCTCTCTTTGAGCTCCCCGAGTCGCTCATGTCTCCCCGCAGGCCCGCTCTGACCCCGTGCCTCCTCCTTTGTCGCCCTGCGCGTGAACACATCCTCCGTTCGAACCCGAGCCTCTTTAATAGCCAGAGTGCTTACAGAGCAAACAGCACACTGCTGATTGCAGCACGCCTGTCACAGAGCTGTCAGCCGAATCCCCGTCAGCAGTGTAATTAACTCCCTGGCTTGTGCAAGGTTTATGATATCGGCTTTGCGGGCAGCGCCGCGCGCAGCACACGCGACAGCGCCCTGCACAGACGTGATCGTTCGCTCGGCTGTAACGGACCTGGCCAGCGCGACGGCCACCGCGGCCATATCACATTGCAGCTGTAGAGGGTAAACTCAGGATTACTCTTCATGTAGACGAGGGAGGGCTTCTTTTAAGATAATAGATAGATACAATAAGGAAAATGGCCCCCGTGTTGGACGGTGACTTCGCAGGGAGGTTCTTCATGCGGAGGTTGTGAGGGGGGCGGTTTTGGAAGAATATTTTGGTTGAGTTTGGTGTTCCTGCTGGGTCTTCGTTTACTAGTTTAGAATCTGTGGGAGTTCAAGGTCAAGACAAGGTTATGTTTTTGTCAAGGTTGTGGTATGCCATATGATCCAATGTGATCAGGTTCAATACACTACTTCAATCAGAAAGCAGAATGAATAAAATAAATACGACTACAGTCAAGTACAACTTTTCTGTTCAATATGTGCGCTGTCAGTTTCGACGATGAGGAACATCAGGGTATCGTGTCCTAAGGGCTGAAACGAATAGAAAACATACAGCATGAACACTCAGCAAAACGATCCATTTTTATTTCACACTATTCAATAAAGCATGAGCGGGAGAGCCAGTGTTCCCCTCGATGACACTGCTTCTCATCGCGTAACGTGATCTTAATTACTTCATCTGAAGAATTCCCCACAGCGGAACGGCCCTGTGGGTCAGTCCCAGTCATCTCCGTGTGACGCTGCCGGGACAGGAGGATGTTTTGTTCTCTGTCTCACTCTAGTGCCACACCGATTTGCACCCCAGTGTTCCCGGAGCCCAGCTGTAGCCTCAGTATTCCCCCACGTTCACTCTCCTCTCCCCATCCCTCCTTCCCTCCCTCCCTCCCTCCTGCCCTCCCTCCATACTCCTGCCAAGGCCTTTTATTTTGACTCCTCGGCCCCCTCAGTCAAAGAGTCGACTGCAGTACACTGGGAGCCACTGAGAAGCTTGCCCCTCCAAGGTCAGGCCCAGAGGCCATCTCCATATCCGGGGCGATAGGTTTTCGGTGTAGCCGCCTGCCCCTCTCCCCGTGTTTAAGATTAACTTGCCCTCGCTGGAGCCCTCCGGCCTTCCGAGCTCGGCATTTCTGCCTGCCAGATTGAAATTCTACTGCTTACAACTAGCCGAGGATGAGGCACCGAGCCCTGCTGATTTGTTTGGTATGGGGGTATGAAAGGTGCAGTGCAGGGGGCTGTGCAATTATGGAGTCTGGGACACAATGAATCCACCGCCCACTGCCCTCTTCTTCTCTGCTGTTCTTTGGAAATGCGGGTTCTGTTGCAAAATGAAGGCCAGCTCGGTGTCACATTCCACCCGTAATTCACACAGACAGATTGAGCAAGACTGTGTGTTCTGTGTTCAACCTTTTATCTGTAAGGGCGCTGAAACAGACCAGCCTGGTGTGATCGGGTTCATTCCCGAGGCTTGAGTAATGTAAATATAATATCTCTGGGATTTTAATGCCATTTTTTGTGAAAAATATGATACAATAATGCATCAATACTGTTCATCTCTGTTTATATATAGATAATGTAATATATTATTTCTGTTTGGCACCATATTGTGTGTATATACTATATATATATATATATATATATACCACTCATTTGAACTGGTTTTGCAATTGAACCTATAATTATAGCTCTTTCTTGCTTTCTTTGTAAACGTATGTATTTGATTCAAGCTGTATTTTTTATTATAATATTAATACGTAGTCAGAGCATTGTGTCGAGTGTCTGTGCACTTCCTGCAATAACGCTTGTGCATTGGCTGAATCTGATCAGCTTTGTACTAAACATCTGTAGCGCTCCTGTCCGCTCTGTTCTGGTGCTCATAGGTTTCCTGGTTATTTACGCTCGGAGGGACAGGGAGACGTACTCAGACTGCTGCAAATTGCCACTCGTGTTGGGGGAAAAAAAGCACCCGCGCAGGTTGTTGATTCAGCGAGGTATTTACCAAAAGTAATTATGCAAATGAGCGCAGCCACAAAAATATATGATTAAATATTGCCACTGCGGTTAAAAGCTTGTCTTTGTGTGCGTGCGCGGCGACAAAAACTAATCAAATAACGCAGGGAAGTAATAGCCCATTCGCATTCACGAGGGGCGCGGGGCTTCAGACTGCGAGATTTGGGCTTTGCTGTAACACCCGCGAGGCAGAAGCAAAGGGCGCGTACCGCAGGGGCATGCTTTCATGCTGGAGGAATGTCGAATGTGTATTTGTGCGGCTCCGGATAACCGTTTATCTCCTCCAGTGTCTGAAGCGTTACCTAACTTCGGAACCCGACGCTTGTTCCCTTTCTACCGCCTACCGCGCGGGGGGGGGGGATTTGAATTTGTGATCACCGATGTGGACGACGCCTCCTTCCAGCGGCAATTACGGCAGCCACGGCAAAGCTCTCCCGCTTGATCCAAAGTTAAGGCCTGCTTTTCACAGGCGGCGGTAATAACAGGCGATTTTCTTCGCTGCATTTGCATCCCTTGAAGTAGTTCACTAATGCTTAGTAAACCTGGCCCTGCTGTTGTTAGCTATAATAGCCTTGCAAGTCGCATCTGCCAATAAATACATGTTGAATATATACAGTATGTATCCTCTACTTCTAGTCCCACACTGTGCACTCTGCTCTAAATGACCCACGTCTCCTGCTGGGGAAGCCAAAAGCTGCCCCTCCGTCCCTCGGGAGTAGGAATGCCGTGAACAGGAGACAAGCTCATAATCAGTGAAAGGGCTCTATTAGAAACACAAACGCCACAGGGCATCGCAAGAAACCTCAGCAGTGCTCCGTCTGGGTGACGGCCAGCGCACGCAGGCACTTTGGGCGCTGTCGATTGGCATTGTAACCCTAAACATCAATCTAAACTATCAATGCAAATGTGTTTACAGATAGCTCCCCTGGCCTGACACATTATTGGTGTCAAACGGACCCGCAGCTATCGAGCGCCTCGGTCAATGGCGTGCATTTAGCGGAGGTGGGCACATTCATCCGCCAGCTACTGTAGACGGCAGGAGGAGCGCAGCGTCGGAGGAATTATAAAGCGCGTGGCTATGGCGACAGAGCGCACGGATGCAGTTATGCATATTTATACGCGAGCACAAAACCCCGGAGCGAGGGCGTCAGTTACAGTCAAAGCCCTTCCCCTGAATGGGCTCTCCGCTGCATTCGCCCGCGGGGCCGCGCCAGGAATGCGCAGTCATACGGGCGCGGAGGCCGTTGTCATAAGTTTATGCCGCGTACGTTCCGCTCGGTAATGGGAGGGACGTGTGGCGGCGGGAGCCCGGAGAACGGGCCCACCTCAGAGGACGTATCTGTGCACAGATCGGCGGCGGGACAAAACAAGGAATGGGGAACTGTACCGTGCCAGAAACATCCCACCCCCCCCCCACCACCCCTCCATATGCACACCCCCTAAAAAACGGATTGTTAGGCAAAAGAGGCTTGTCGTGGAACCATTTGAATTTGAATGCCTTTTATTGTTGCTAAATTCAAAGGACCCCAACTGAGTTTACATATTCCCACTAGAACTGTAAAACTGAAGCCAAAGTGCTCCATCTACCCGGAATCCCTTGGCATGGTTTTACTCAATTTGAAAGCGTTTTTTTTTTTGTTTAAACACAAAATTAGCTACATTTTGAAGGGTTAAAGCTAAAGAATGAGCTCTGCTGCCATTCATTGTGCATGTCAGGTTTGTTTTGTTCTCTTATTAAATATGCACCTCAGTCTTTTCTTCCCAAACTTCTCTGGGCTCAAGGCAGTGCTGGAAGTGTCTGGCTAGCCTCAGACCTGGAGCTTTGTCAAAAAGGCACTGTTTCACTGGTGGGCTGCTGCATATTTTAAACACATTCTGAAGTCGAGGCTGGATTATAAAATAAGAAATGCAGGGAGTGTACCCGGCTCTTCAGTACCACGTTTTCCTCTCAGGCCTTATTTTCATTAATATTCTGTGTATTAAAATGAGACAATATTCGTGAAGGTTGAGGAAAAGCTCTTTAAGAAACAGAATATTAAATCGAGGACTCCCAGTGGTACCGTTTACAAATATTTACTGAAGAGTTTGTGGGAGCGTGTGGTTTTGAATTCCCCTCTCGGACATAGCGAATTTTACATTCCGCTCAGTCAAGTTTTCCCGCAGAAACTCTGGTGGAAAAGTGGAAACTTTGATATACCTGCTGATTACAAATGCACGACTGCAGCTCAATGTGGAATTCTGGTCTACTCCTTCATGTCCCTGTCCATGAATTATGACCGACATGATTAGACCCCAAAACTCTCAGCTGTGGTTTCAGACTTCAGAACGTCTGTCAGCTTCAGAACGTCTGTCAGCTTCAGAACGTCTGTCAGCTTCAGAACGTCCGTCAGCTTCAGAACGTCCGTCAGCTTCAGGATGTCTGTCAGCTTTGCTCCATTAAGGGGGACTTGTTATTGAGCGGGTTGTTGGGTGCACATCTGTTTTGTTGCGATGAAAATGAAACAGAAAATCCTCCGATGGCGGTGTCTGAATGCAGTTAATCCCAGTTGACGTCTGGAACGTTCCACAGGCCTCCATTTGGTTTTGATCCAGTGCGTTCACACGGGAGTGCCACGCTGCTCCGGGCACAAAGGGTTACTCAGTCCCCTTTTTGCCTTTCTGTCCCATTCGGATTTGTCCGCCCCGGCTGCCGCCCTGTGGCCGGGCTCATCGGCATTGCCCAAATCAAGGGCGTAAGGCGGGCATGCTTCTGGAGCAACAGCAGTCTCCCGAGGGGCCTGCGCTCACTGGAACTTTATCAAATCGCATTTGCTGGAATGGAAAGCGATACATGAGGCAACGCTAAGGTTATAAGCCCTCTTATCGTGCCTCGCTCTCTGTCTCTTTCTCTCTCTCGTACTCTTGGCTCTCTTTGTGCCACACATTCAAGGGCACCAGGGGAACGTAGAGAGACCACTGGACTATGGGAGCCAGCAGCACTGTCGTAACCGAGGCGTTTGGACTTCAGCTGCACGGACAGCTTACGCTTTTTGATCCCCAGTACGCGCTTGCCTCACATTAGCTGTATCTGCTTCGGCGAATTCCCAAACAGTGGTGCAGTTGTTTTTGACTTATTTAACAATGACTGGTGAAAAGAAAATGCATTCCACAAATCTGGTGTCCGCAAAACCGACACAGCAGAATGCATTCTCCAGTGTGGTCGTCCGGGGTTTCTGGTGAAATATGTGGAAAGACGGCCGGGCACACAGAAAGCACAGGAGAAAAGAATTCCACACAGTTCACGGCATTAATGTTTTTTTAAAGAGACTCACCCCGAAGATGAGATTAATGTTGATGGGATAGCACTGTCAGACAAATGCCCGACATTTGTTCAGATTGACGTTTTTCTCCCTTCCCAGTCTCTGGATGCAGTGTTTGCTGTAAGAGAGTTGTCAGGTAAATGGTCCAACAATAAGGACAGAAACAGACTGAGGAATTCTTTTTGAAAGTAGAGCTACGGGTTTATCTGAATTTCTATCTGGCCCGTTCAGGTTTCCCTGGGTAAAAAAATAAATAACACAGGGCTGGTTAGAGAAATGAGACACCAGCATTCCAAGGAAGGCACCCTAGGACAACGTGAAGGTGTGCATTGAGCCTAGGTTCAAAGCAAAATGATAGCATTTACTTATTAAAGGAATATTTCTTGTTCTATACATACACCAAGTGAATACTCAAAAATCTATGTGTGAAATTCAAATTTGAAGTAATCAGTTGAGTGAGTCCTTACATAAATAGTGATGTGGTTTGTGTCGCATTACGTCCTGCAAAGTCCCCTCGTATAAACACCATATTCTGTTTGTTCTACACATATCCATTAAACTATACTTGTGAGGAACCAAGTGGTTCTGAATCTCTAACATATTCATCTGTGAAATTGAATTTTAAAAATGTAAATGCCCAAAGTCCAAAACAGATTTTGTATTTCAAATGTTTGAAACTTTGATTAAGACCTATTTATTTATTTACTTATTTATTTATTATATTTTGGGCCTGTTTCATTGTGTGCGTGCGTGCGTGGGTGTGTGTGTATCTTGTTTTTGTCTTTGGGAAATGAACAAGCTGCTATTCATTCTGTTCAGGGAAAGGATTATGATTGCTTTTTTCTTCTATGATTTGCTCCTAATCGTTGCTCTGGCTCTGGCTGTCAGACAGAGATGGCGTGGTGGAATTGGTTTCCAGAGGGAGCATGAGGATCACCCTGATGATGGGTGTCACCTGTGATGGGTTCCCTAAACAGCGGATGCATAACTGACCCCACCCACTCACACCCTGCAGCGCAAATTATTTTTTTAAATGCTCGTATAACAAGAAGTCCTGTTTATCGGCCACCTGAGAGAGCCAGGGCTTATTACCTTTAATCTTTTCCACATTCCCAGAGAGTGCACACACACACACACACACACACACACACACAGAGACATAGATATACACACACACACACACACACACACACACACACACACACACACAGACACATACGTACACACATACACACACAGAGAGACAGAGACATAGATATGCACACACACACACACACACACACACATACAGAGACATAGATATACACACACATACATACACACGCGCATACATACACACACATACACACACAGAGAGACAGAGACATAGATATGCACACACATACACACACACACACACACACACACACACAAAGACAGAGACATAGATATGCACACACATACACAGACACACGCATACATACACACACATACACACACACACAAACTGAGACATAGATATGCACACACACACACACACATACACACATACAGAGAGACAGAGAAATAGATATGCATACACACACACAGAGAGAGAGACAGACATAGATATGCACACACATACACACACACACACACACACGCACATGCAATTAGAGATAGAAGGGGAAGAATTTAAATACATCTAATGGATGGAAAAGTGTTTTTGGCAACTGAAAAAGAAACTATGACAATAATTAAGAACAAAGAAAAAAAAATTCAGATTTTCCCCATATTCCTCCCCAATTTGGAAGCCAATTATACCCTCTGTTTATTGTTGATTAACCCTCCCCCACGGCTTGCCGCCCGTCTCTACGGGGCAAGCTACTCTCCGAGGCCGGTGATGATCCACCTCCTTTGAGACGGAACTCACCGACCCCCTTTCTGGAGACACCCTTATGTACTTCACAGCGAGTTTGTCCCGACCACCCTCCCTCCTCCCTCAGTAGTGGACAGACAAATGCAGCCCCCGATCGGGGCTAACAGCCAGGGCTGGTCTGGCAGAGAGGGGTTTCTAAACCGTGTCCCTGATAGGCAGCTCACACTCGTACAGGACCAGCCAAATACAGGTGCGTTAGACCGCTAAGCTATCCGCCAGCCCCTCTTTTCCTGAACTCTTTATATTCCTGCTCCCAAAAACAAATGGAGTTCTGAAGATATTAAAGTCTGCATTAAGCTGAGTTACGACTTTGTTTTCCTTAGAATTTTGCACTTTACAGTGAACAGCAGGGGGAAATCCTTCATAGGAATCCTGCGTCTTTTATGAAAGGTGTGTGTCCTTGTAAGCCAAAGGTCACGGTTTCCAGTAATTGTCCAAAATTAATTACGTGCACTGACAAATGTTCAGCGTTGAAAGACAAAGATAAGATGAATCTGTTCGGCCTCGCTATTTTATCAAAAATAAATCAAATCATATAGTACTGCAGCTGAGAACTAAGGAATGAAAACATTCTGAAAAAGCTCACACAATCTTGAAATCGCTAATTAATACTGATTTATATGCCATATTGCAGAATTGCAGGTTTCAAAAGTGTGCTCAAACTTTGCTCTTGAGGATGAGCAATAAATTGTACTGTATTGAAAAATACATTTATTTGTGCTTTATATATTGTATAAAATCAAATGATTGTTCTTTGAAAACAAAAATGTACCATTTCAATATGATGAATATTCAACATAGCATGTAATTGTAGAATAGATCTGTTATGGCGTGGGGTGCATTTTCCTGGCATGTTTTAGGTCCACCAGAGAGGGTTTTTGTTGCAACCAATGCATTGTAACCCACATACACTCAGGCTTTATGTCAAATAAATCCTTATCTGCCTAACCTATTTACCAACCTTATGTAAAATAACTTCATTTAAAAATCGCAAGATGCCATTCAAATTCACAAAATAGTATGTTTTTAATAAAAAATAAAATTCCCTTTAGTAGCCAACCTGCCACTGTGTCAGTGGTACCTTCTACAAGCCGTTGTAAGACACAGGTATTATTTTTCATAATTGTGCTAATTATTTGAGGTACTTTAAGTGACACAATTGTAGTCAGCATCACCATACCTTGCACAGTACCTCATGCAGAATTCAAAGGAATGTATGGAAAGCTTTTTTTTATTTTAACTTTTTTTTTTTTTTAAAGGAGCTTTGGGTCTGAGTGTGAGAAAATATCCAAATACAGCTACTCTATATGGGACTCATCCTGAACACATGAGACTCGAGGTGTTTGCTGTGGCAACAATGACATCTGCTATGTACACTCAGAGCCCAGCCTTTGTTCCCCAGCTGGCTCATTTTTACTTCATTTGTCAGGCTTGCCGTGCACAGTGCTGCGCATAATCGTCCTGCCAGTGAGCGGAATTTCGCCGAGACAAAAGGGGCCACGGACACTTTGTCAGTCGATCAGATGATATCTATGAGGTAATGCTCGGCTTAGCGTATAATATCTGCTATTACAATTCATTACACCGGAGATCGGGATTGTGTTTAATCCCTCCGAGGCCTATGTAACCTTACTTATTTGCTCAGCAGTCGCCCGTGGCCAGAAGACTTTCAATGCTCGCGGTTTCCTTTGCACCTCGCGCGCACTGTAACCCATTTGTGTTGCTGCGTTTAAACTGGAGCAAGTGAGGCAATGCATCTCGCTCAAGGGCAGGACAGAGGAGGCTCCACCTGGAACCCCGGCCCACGTCCCTGCGACCCTAGCGGGCGCTCGGGCACAGGAACGGGCGCGCGGGGCACATCATCCCCATACCCATCGTAACCTCGCTAATGACATCAGGAGCAATAAATGTATCAAACATAGATATATATTTTTTATTATCATTTTAATAACTCCCCAGGTTGTCCCCGCGTCCTGTAAGGACTTCAAGGCTGTGTTATGTAAATTTGAAGTAATTGAAAATTTGATTGCAATGAAAGAGGAATCACATTTACGATAATGTGACATGAATGTGACATATTTATTGATGGTGATGTATTTGTAATATGATATACAGGAAGATGCAAATCCGTGTGCATATGTATGTTGTGTAAGTGTGTGTGTGTGTTTGTGTTTGTATGTCGTATACTGTAGATATATATATATATGTGTGTGTGTGTGTGTGTGTGTGTGTGAATTGATGCATGTGTCTGTATGTTAAATATACATATATACGTTCCAAAATAAAGGAAACACACGTGTGGTTCCTGAGTTTATTAAGCAATGCAATTAACATCTCATCATGCTTAGGGTCATGTGTAAAAATTCTGGGCAGGCGCAGTTGCCCATTATTTTGGCTATGTGGCAAGAAGAAGATATCTCAGACTTTTCAAAGGGGGGTGATTGGTGGGACACATTTGGCAGAAGACTGCTCAACTTGCTGATTGCTGTTTCACAAGGAACAGTGGCTAGCACTTTGGCAGTCCATTGGCATGGAAGTTGAAGGGAAAGACCTCATAAACTAGGCGCAACTGTCCTTGACCGTGATCCAGGGCAGTGAGTAGGCAGTTTTTATCAAGAACAGTCCATCGCCCAACGCCCTATTAAGACACTTTGGGCTAGATTTACTAAGATAGTCACAGTGCAAAGAGGTGGCTATTTTGTTAAGACTATTTTGCAGTCCCACATTAAGACACATTAAGATCAATTTACTAAGACTGGTTCTAATTATTCAAAGAAATGAAACACCCTCATTCACAATTTGCGGTAGGATACACTCAGAAAAAGGGTCGGAAACAACGTGGTAGCTCACGCCTCCAGATCACACCAAGAAGACATTCATTCATTAGGTATAACAAAACAAAAACAAACAATTGCTTCAAATAAAATATGACATGATGTTAGGCAGCGTCCAAAAGACAAACTTTACTACAACATAATGCGGGAAAAAGATAGCCTACATATGCAAAATAAGATAATTGTTCAAATTCAGTTTTTATACTGACTGCTAGCTGATGACAAATTGGTCAATAGAAATCCTGCGTCCTTCCATGTAATTTATATTTCATGTTCCAGTAAATAATAGGCCTATGTATGCTATATAGAATATGTAGCTGATTTAGCTGTCTGTTGATACAGGTATTCCTGAAAATAAAGCTGCCTGACATAAAATTTGATTTATTATTTGTTTTGCTGTCAGTGTTGAAAGCACAATACAAAATGGTAACTTCCTGAAAATAAAAACCGCTGGTTTCAAGAGTTCTTAAAATTATCTCGGAGGAGAGTTTAAGGCATGCTTTAGTAAATCATTTTAATCTATTTTCAAAAATCTCCATTTTTTAGCGCACCACCCCAGTTATACATATGCATTAACCAATGTAACTATTCAAAGGAAAGTCGCAAAGTGACTCAACCTTGCAAATTATATCCTAGCGATTTGACTCATTGTAAAATCTTCCCCTTTATTTTTGTGTTTTCCCTTTATTTTTACCTTTATTTTGGCAACAATATTGGAAACATATATATATATATATATATATATATATATATATATGTATATACACACACACACATAACAAAAAATGGGTGCAAATAGGAATACACATATGTTGGCACAGAAAGCAGGGAGGTTAATCAGTGCTGTGCAGCCAATAAGCAGAGGAATGGCCCCTCCAGGAGAAATATAGAAAAAAGAAAAAAAGAAAAGACTTTCATCACCTCTTTCCAGAGAAACTGCGCTCTCAGCACCTCGATCGGAGAACCCACGTATGCCCCTTTGCCCATTCCACACATGTAAGCAACACGGCCTCTGTATGTTCAAAAGTGCCTTTATTCCAGCCAGAGGTGCCATAACCCACCGAAAAAGCCCAGAGGAATGTGAGAAGACCCTTTCAAAATGGCACTTTATCAATCAAACCAATGGCTTCGCTGCTCCAGACATCCATCGGACCACCAAAGGTTCATTAAACCCGCGTCGCTCCATATAGATCCAGGCCCGTGTTGAGCCCGTTAAAACATCCATCATTTAAACACTCAATTATACATGCATTAATCTCGGCGAGCGCAGGCCATTTCAGCGCGGTAATAAAAATTTACATGTTAATCTATCCGCCGGCCGTTACAAATGATGCATCCGGGGCTATTGAGCGGCTGCTGAAGCCGGGCAGGCTGCTGCTGGGTCCTGCGGGCTGGAGAGGGACCGCAGCACTCTAAGGTCACTGGTTTACCTTCCCATAGCCGTCTGAACATCTCGTATGGGTCTCTCTCTCCCTCGCACTCACTCTCTCTCTCTCTCTCTCTCTCTCCCATTATTCTTTCTCTCCCTCCCTCGCATTCTATCTTTCTCCCCCCCCTTATTCTCTCTCTTTCTCCCCCCCCTTTATTCTCTCTCTCCCTCCATCATGTTCCCTCACTGTCTTTCTTCCTCTCTCTCTCTCTGGGTGGCAGTTCTTAATGTGTTGTGATAAGGAAAGCAAAGGGACAAAGTTAATTAAAAAGATAGGCTAGTCAATTTGAAGGAGTTTTCCTTTTTTTCCCTCCATGCCCTACGAAATAAGTATATGCTTCTTTTAACTTCCGTGGAGGGAATTTTGTTTTCTCTTCTCCCCCCCCCCCTCTCTCAGGAGATGTCTGAACTGTGGTCATTGTTGTTGTGTTTGGGGGTCAGAGGTCTCACCGTTGTCTGTGTTTCTGGGCGGTTTTGTTTGAATAATTATGGGGGCCTTGTTTTTCAATGACACAGTAGTTGTTATTGGATCAATATGTCACCGTCAGAAAGGGTCCACTTGATATGTGTACTCAGCTAAATTATGCTGAAGAATGCAGGGGATGTTTCTCACAGAAAGTGCCACAGTTTTTTTCCATCTATTACAATTTCAATCTTTCTTTGAAAGATAAGGCATCTTTTAATCCTGGAAACATTGTTTTATGCAAGGCAACCCAGGATGAAGATGAAGAGAATCAGAGTGCAGCAAAAAGTAGCAGATATAAAATGATGAAAATTGTTCAGATAAATTGCTCTCAAATTAGTCTACCTTTTGGTAAAAACGTGTTATTATATCAGGCATTATTAAAAAGGCATGAAAGAAAATCTCATTTAATTTTCAGTGGCATTTAAATTAAAATCAATTCATGTAATTACAAATAGGTAAGGATCTTTAATCATTTTCCGTATTAACTAGGAGTTTCATTTTATTTCTGCTCGGGGTTCGCAAAACCATTTTATCTATAAACTGCTGTCTATGTAGAATAAATGGAGAGTGAAAATATGAATGAATTGCTGGTGCGTGAACTGTTGTTGATTAATTCACGCAGTTCCTTTGTCTCCGCGGAATACGTTGTCCCTGTCGGGCCGCACAATACCAGTGGCTTTGGCACTTTGGCAGTGGTTCTTTGAACCCTTGTTTTAAAAATTGTCTGCCTGGCCCGTTGCCGGCTGGACTGGCAGGCCGAGCTCCGGGAGGGGGTGTGTGGCTCAGAGTGGGGAGATATTAGGCCGGTAAATTGAAAACAGTAGACCCCAAGGTTAGAGCACATCAATCCTCTGAGATTGGATGCCTTGAAAGTGAGGAAGAGAAATTAAAGCAGAGAGAACACAGCTGTGGAAGAGAGAGAGAGAGGGAGGAAGAGAGAGAGAGAGAGGGAGGGAGAAAGAGAGAGAGAGAGAGGGAGAGAGAGGAGTGTATATGGGGAGAGACAGGGCAGGGAGAGAGAAAGCGAGAGAGAGAGAGAGAGAGAGAGAGAGAGAGAGAGAGAGAGAGAGCGAGAGCGAGAGAGGAGCGCGGAGCGCGGACAGAGTGAGACGGGCAGAAAGAGAGAGATGCAGAGAGAGCAACGACTAGCGGAAGGACACAGTTGCTATCGTTTTGTGATCAGGGATTACGCTGCGATGCAGCTGTAGTTGCTCTGGATGATTTCCTGCTGCTGTCCATGCTGAGCCCTGTCTGAGAACCAGCATCGGCTGAGACGCCAGCGCCACTGCGATGAGGTAGGGCTCCCGGGAGGGGGTAGAGCTGTACCTGAGCACCAGCGCAGCTGAACACCGCATGCAGCTGGATGCGCCAGGCAGTCTCCAATATACAACATATCTGTTGGGTTTTTTTACCTTTTTTTTTTTTAGGTCATTTTTACCATTCAGTGTATTTGGCAAATAAAGTTAATTTTTCCCTTTTTTTTAAAAACTCCTTTCCTGTGCAGTCTTAAAACTTAACCTTTTTTGTGTTCTTCGGGAGACCGCGGGAATAGCGACTTTAAGGCTTGCGGCAGTTCTGTATCGGGTGGCGGTAATGCTCCCGGCCGCCTCGTATTGTGTGCGGGACAAAAGCTGCCGCGGCGTGAAATCACGGCAGTGCCGCGCCTGGAGCCGGGGGTAGCCGAGAGGACAGCGGGCGAGGGAGCGCGGCGGAGCCTGGCTGCCTGAGAGCGCCGAGCCACTCGCTGTCCTCACCCACCCCCCCGCTCCGGGACCGTGCCTCTCAATACCACACTGATTTATGACCGTGTGGGCTGTAAGCCTTCATTAAAAAATACTTAGATAATTTTCATGCTGTGTTACAATTTGGTGTTAACCTGTACTGTACCACTATGTTCCCGCTTGCAGTAAATTTCACGTAATTGTTTCCTCCAGTATAGGGATATCAGTTTTCACCTTCTTCTGCCAGTTCATCTTCCAGTTATTATGACTGCTTTGGTAAAAGTCACTAATGTTACTGCTTTTATTTTAGTAGAGTTTTATTATTGGTTAGTCCACATTAAGGAATTGAAAAGACATTATATGATTGGATATAATTTTAAGGTAGATGACAGCTCATTTGAGTAGGTTCACCTGTGATAGGGTAAAGTCTAAATGAGCTTTTTTTTTTTTTTTTTAAACAATTATTAGATATTTAGAATTATGTATTTCTTTATTTATTTCAATTTTTGTCTCAATTTATTACAATTCTGTATTTTCAAAGCGATAGGTGATCATGATTCTGAAGGAATACGATCAATTTTGAGGTCATTCAATTACATTTCTGCAATTGAAATTAATTAATGTTATTAGTGTTATTAAATGTCCACCTGTTGATGGGGTGCTCTTGTCATCATCATTAATGCACTGTAGTTATTTTAATTTGCATTCAAAAGCTGGTCACACTGCTTATACTTACATTAATCACCAGTGTCTGCTGGCTAGGTCTAAGGAGATGTTTTTCATTTACACGTTCAAAAGAATTCACACATATAATGCACATCGTGTTATAGTCCTTTCCATTTCCAGATGGAGAGAGAGAGACAAAGAGAGTTGCAGGGCAATGAATGAGCAGATTTAATATTCAGCACTGGCAAGTGCAAGGTTATGACTGTGGGCCAAAGGGGTTTATTGCAAAACTGCAATTTAGCCACATCTGAACTGTTGTAAGACATACGGTCTTTACATTTGCCACAAATGTAAGGCACTGGAAAGGTCTAAAAAGTAAAGCAAAGTTGAAAATGAAAAAGAAAAATTGAATAAAAATTAAATGGGAAAAAAAGTATTTATTTATCTGGGGTCCTGCTTGGGGGGGCACAGTGTGTGTGTGTGTGTGGGGGGTCATGCTTGCTTCTGTAGACCCACGCTGAATAGATGTAAAACACTGGCGTTAGTGACTGTGAGGGCTTAACAAGCCTGTAGCGCTGCGCCCGTTCACTCTGTGGCCTTTTGTTTTTCTCAGCGGTCTTTTGTAAACGCACACAGCGGGGCGCCGCGCTGCTTACCAGTAGCTTTATGTAGATTGTGCGGAAATCAAAGAGTGGGAAGGGTTTCGCTGCTTAAGACTGTTGTGCAAAAATAACAGTTAAGCAAATGGCATCCCCATTTTGCAATTTAAAATAGGGATTTAAATTAATTGCCTGGATGAGACAAGCTATTATATGCCGCTGCGTTAACAACAAAAGAAGCGAAGCTTTTGCTCCTTATTAGCGTGGTTCCGACAGTCATATTGTCACTTGTTACATCTGAATGTGAATGTGAATGTGAATGGACGTTTATGGGACATGCGGAATAATAAGCCGGACAGCATACTGATTTGTTTGTTTTACAAGGAACACTGTTTGATCATTTTGTAGTAGTTTTTGTTTTATTCCCTTGTGGCTTTCCTTCTCGTAAATTTTCAATTTACAAGGCCAAAATGGACTATTAAGAGAGCTACCAAAGCTGTGAAACAATGATTTTGCTAATTATCATCTCTTTGGGCAGTTTGTAATAAAAAACAACCTCATTACTTGGGTAAAATGGGTTGCTTATGTATTTGTGATTCAGGACAGATTTTCATGTGGTCTCCTTTCAGTGTTTGTTGTCACCATCATCTCTTTAGTTTCTCCTACCACCACATACTGTAGAAGTGAAGACCTCTCTTCCCTGTACAGGTACAATATAGCTGTAATGGTCTCGCATCAAAGCCCGTCCAAAGGAATGCGATGCCGGAGGTTGAGCGAAAGTGACGTTCTGTGTAGAAGCGAACACATCCCATTCACCCGGGCGCTGGGAGAACACTGACAAAGGCGTTAACACCTTACCGTGGTGTCACTGCTTCTCAAAACCTTTCCGCCCTTCGACAATAACAGCACTCGAAGACAAGGGTAACATCCAACAACAACAAAAAGAACCCTGATCCCAGTAGAAGAACCAACAGCTCCATTTCCTGTCGCACAGGGACAGAGCCCCCGTTTACCATTTCCCCTCCTCTGACCGTGTTTACACATGTAAAAGGACAGGGCCCAGTTATGCAGGGAGCGGGTGTCAGCACCAACACAGCCAGAGATCTGGTGGCTGGTCCGCTTTGCCTGCTCTCACTCTCAGCTCACACTAAAGAGGGCACCAGGACTCCGGTGGGTCCTCGGGCTCCGGGTTTCATATTGCCGGGTGCTGAGCCGAATCTCTCTATGAAACACACACAGGGATCGCTTCAGAACCGCCGCGCTGGCGGTCTGGGAGCCTCGGTGCTGCGGTGAGAACGCGCTGCGTGGGTGCCGTCTGTAAATAGACACGGAGCCACAGCTGCGGAAGGTTCCCTCAGGAGCAGGTAACGCGGGTGACGCTCAGCGAGGCGAGGGACGCTCAGCTGGGATGCTTTGATGTGTGACTATAAAGGGCCGCTGACTTCGGTACGGAAATCTGCCGTAGAGAGGGCCACGGCACATTAACCTCTCAATCTGGACCTGCGCCGTATCTGGGAATGAGAAGCGTGTGACAGACAGACGGATGGATAGAGGAGGATTCACGTATTTGTGAAGAAATTTGGTCGTTCTTTTGTATCCCGGTTACGTGTAAATGGGTTGAAATGGTATCTAATTCCTGTAGTGAAACTATTGTGAGAAGAAAGGTAAAATCCTGTATTGCAGTGGGAGGATACAGGTTTAGATCGGTTGGAGCAGAGGGGTCAGCGTTATTCAGCTCTGGGTGTGCGGTGTAATTGAATAGTATCACTGGTAGATGCCGTCCCTGGTGTGTGATGGTATGAATCCACTTTCTTGCTCAGTGTGCTTGTTGGGAAATGTACCTTCACTCAAACACCGCTAAAGAGAATTTTCTTGATTTTCTTATGACAAGATTATTTATTTTAAGTAGGTTAAGTTGCTGTCTGCACATGTCCATATTCACGGTAGAAAAACATTCTTTTTTATTGCTCATGAAAAGGTGCTCTAGTGCAAGGACAAGAGTATTTATTTTTCAATCGGAATTACGTCATTGTTTTAAAAGCACTTTATGATTATAATGGAGTGAACCCTAACTTGTCACATTTTTCTCCAAACTAAGCTCCTCTTTTCTTTTTAATTTAAATGTAATTTAAACACTTTAATATTTTAAAATAATGGGAGGTTTCTAAGAAAAACAAATCTTGTAATGAAAAAAAAATATATATCTAAATATATATATGTATTTTCTATGAATGCATTTATTTTACACTGCAGTGTAGGTGCCATTAAAAATAAGACATGCAGAATGGCGTTTTCCTCTACACCACTCCATGAAGATATGTTGCGACAGTAAAGTTTAATTTACTATATTTTTCAAGTCAGAGAACAAAAAAAATAAAAAAATAAGTGCAGCTGTCAGCATTCTGTGAACTAACTGAGCTGAGTTCACTCTGTAAATCTTTCCCCAAAAGACAGTGGTCTGGCGTTCCGCTGAAGTGAATAAACCGCTATTTTTTTGTGACGATAAGCTAAACAAGCTAAATACCGAAAAACAACGCAGCGAGGTTAGTTCAGTTGAATCGTCTCTGACACACATACCTCCCCGTAATCCTTTTAAGACTTTATCTCTGCCAGGGTCTGGGAGCTGCGAAGCAGGGCTGCTCTCATTCCCCCGTCCTCATCGTAAAACCCATTAGGTAAACCTCTGTCAGCGAGGGTGGACATTTACATATTTAAACGTATTCCTTTCCTTCCCTCCCTCTGTCATTTTCCCCCTCCCCCCCTTCCTATTGTTCCACCGGTTCGACCGGTCCCGTGGCGTTCCTCGGCGATCCCCGCGCCACTCCGCTCCCGGCTGGCCACCGCGTGTTTGCGCTCGGCAGACGATTACATGCGGGAATGAAAAGGATACCGCTGCTAATGCATTATTAATGGCCGATAAATGATTGGTGTGCATAAAATGGCTCGTTTATGTGCATGGCTTTTTGAGCACCGGGCCAGCTGCATCTGCCAGTCTTTGGTGCGCTCCTCCCCGACACCTCCCCTCACAGACGCGCTGAATAATAATTGGGCCGCGACGCTAACGGCGCGCTACAGCCAGCAGCGCAGCCGAGTGTTCCCTGTCGGATTTTCGCATTAGTCTGTGTGTAGCAGGGCCCGGTGTCACTGTGCGAATGTACTTTCGGTGAATAAGTAAAGAATCATAATCATTTCTGGGGCTTAGGGAAACTGTTATAGTCATTATGCTAATGACAAAACCCGGGTACGATATCCTGATTTGTGAAGCTATGACAGTCATTAGGGCTACGATAACCCTCATTCCTGTGAGTGTGTTTGTGTGTGTGTGTGTGTGTGTGTGTATGTGTGTGTGTGTATGAGACAGTTTGAAGGGAGGGTACACAAGAATGAGAAGTGAAGTTCTGCCCCCTACAGGAAGTGTTATCCCCACCGCATTGGGACGCGGAGGACACAAAACAGTGTGACACATACGAGTGGGTGAGGGGAGGCGAGAGAGAAGAGCTCATTAGCACTGTTCCGCACAGCGTTAAATTGTGCTGTGGTGCTCTAGCGGGGAAGGGGCTGGGGGTGCCTGCGTTAACACTGATCCACAACGTAGTTACCACTGTCCCTCCGCCCATTGAAATGGCACACGGCCTGGGCAAGTGGGACCCGCCTGGTGCACACGTTTTAGTGGCAGTCTGAACTCCCAAGGTACTGCGGCCGTGGTACTGCGGGCTGCTCAATGGAAGCGGGACATGCAAATCAAGAGCAATTAGACATATTTTCCTCATTACTCAGGGAACTGATGTATAGTTGCAGTGCATGCTAATTGCAAATAGCGCCTGCTCAGAGCGCCTGGTTGCAGCTTCAATCGCGCATTGACATGTGGCCGTTATACCAGGTTTTTTTCTGTAGTCTCAGCAAGGAGGAGAGCGGCAGGCATGTTGTTGGAATGACTGTTCGGACCAGCCATTTCACATATTGTTATTATAAGCGGGTGTATCATGACCTGGTCAAATGTGTATTTGTAATAATATATGCCATTTAGCAGACACTTTAACCCTTTAGATGCCAGTAAGATTTGAAAATGCTCCTGTAGATCCCTTAGAATTTTCAACGAAACATGTTACTGAGTAATGCGTGCCTTCGTATGAAAGAAGAATATTGTTTTGAATATTGGTGAAATTAATGTTTCTTTTACGATCTTCAGGAATTTTACTGGTGTCTAAAAGTTTAAAGTATGTCCAATAAGGTTTTTGACCCATGTCTGGTGTATACATATATAAATATATATTTATAAAATATCAGTGGTTGTCGGTGAGCTGGAAATTAGAGGAGCCTGCAATCTTACCTTTAAACCATTGGTTTCAACCTGTTTTCATTTATTTCGCTTAATTAACAAGCCTGCCGATTAATTGAATAATCTGTTGGGGAGTAATTACAAAGCTTCCTCTTAATTGTGTCTCACATTGTAACGATCTCTTTCTTCATGTCATGTTAAGAATGTAAATGACGGGGGCGGCGGATGGCGCAGCGGTCTAACGCGCCACACTTTGGTGTGGTGTGCTGCCTGTCAGGGACGCGGTTTGAAACCCGCGTCTCTACCAGACCGGCCCTGGTCGTCAGCCCCAATCGGAGGCGGCATTTGGCTGTCCGCCTCCGGGGGAGGGGGGGGAGGGTGAGCTGGCACGAGTCCATCGAGGAGAAGGTGGGGACTCGTGGGGGTGGGGAATTGAAATAAGTGGAGGGTATAATTGGCAACCAAATTGGGAGAAAAACGGGAAAAAAAAAGAAATAAATTGTAAAAAGAAATTTTTAAAAACTATGTAAATGACAATATGTGCCAAAATCAACTGAATCATTTTAAAGAATGGGCTACACTTTTAACTGAAATCCCTCTGTTAATTTTGTAACATACTAGCTTTGACAAATGGGCAATAAAGCCTAGAAAACAAGTTTGGTGAAAATTTTAGTCAATTAATGCTCATGAAATAGCACCAAACTGCACAGATCAGATTAATGGATATTTACATTAATATTAAGTGAATATTGAATTTGGTCACAGAGAACATTTAGTTCTGCAATATGTTGAAATAATGACAAAGTGAGTAGTGGTGGGGACCTCAGGTGGCGTAACGGTCAAAGCATTCATCTGGGATGCAAGTTGCCCACTGCAGCCACGGTTGGAAACCCGGCTGCGCCAGTCCAGCTCTGTCTGAGACCCCCGATCGGGGGTGTTGATTGGCTGATCGCCCCAGAGGAAGGGGGAGGGAGAGCCGGCATGGGCTCGCCGAGAAGTGCAAAAGGGGAAGAACAGGCTTGCCTTCGAGGATGAGCGGCAGGCTCATCGGGGAGGGTAAATGAGAAGAAATTGAGGGTATAATTGGCTACCAAATTGAGATAAAAATGAAACAAATTTTTAACAAATTATTTTAAAAAAGAGTAGTGGTGGTGTGTGTGTGCGTGTGTGCGTGCGTGCGCCTGACTGACTCACGTCTCTGTTTGCTTTGTTAACAGGAGAGGTGAGAGGGGAGTAGCCACCGTGTGAGCCAGTGAAAGCAGGGTTAGGTGTGCCATGGCTGGGGGGGACTCTTCCTGCTCCTGGGGGTCCTCTCTCTGACCCACGGCTCCATCTTCCAGTCCAGTCAGCGCCTGAAGGCCCGCTTCCAGAGGGACCGCCGCAACATCCGCCCAAACATCATCCTCATCCTCACCGATGACCAGGACCTTGAGCTGGGTGAGTGCAGACGGCCTGCGAAGCCATCGCAGTGTGCAGTCACCGCACCTCACCCACAGAGCACAGACAGGGCCAGAACTACCCATCACCCCTCACCCACAGACCACCAGACTCTCATCTCCATAGTCCACTTCACAGACGTGACACTCAACACACCACACGCACCACAGAGAGGGCCAGACTACCCATCACACCTCATCCACAGACAGCGCCAGACCACCCACCACCACATCTTATCCACAGAGCACAGACAGGCCAGACCACAGCCACCACACCTCACCCACAGATCACAGACAGGGCCAGACCAGACTCTCTCTCACAGACGTGACACTCGTCAACACACCACAGACCACAGAGAGGGTCTGTGACTCAAAAAGCAATGAAGGCCTCAAGTAACTTCCAAACATTATCTACAAAAGTCTGGAATCAAGCCGAATGACATTATGTTGCTTCAAGGGTAGCACTCTCCCCCAGTTTGGTTGTTGGTAATGGTCTTTTGGAAAATGTGAGGCCTGGTCATAATAAAGTTAGACCACACACAGATTTAAACCATTGTTTTTATTCCCTCTGCATTTCTTTTGGAATTCAGTTACATGCTTGTCAATTCTTTCCAAACATTCTCTTGCTACAAGTATCACTTACTGACATTTTGGCTTCTACCTTTCTCAAGGGTATTCCCTGGCAATGACACGGCTAACCTTTAAGTTAATTAATTGGGTGATGCTGAAATGGTAACGGGGGTAACATGGCAGGTGGCTGCGTTGTACTGGTCGTGCTTACATGACAGTCTGAAGCCAGAATCTCCTCGCTGTCGCCGCGAGCTCACAGGCAGACCACAGTGCCTTACGTCCGCCGTCCTTTCAGCGCTAATTGATGTGGGAGACATGTTTGGGGATGTCTCCCATTTTTGAAACGTGAACGTGTGCATATCTACAGACAGCCTCAAATGATATATGTTGGAAACCAGAATGCATTTGTTTGGCTTTCTTCTCGGGTTTGACAGATAGCAGTAGCACCAGGCCTCTTCATCGCTGCACAGTTTGACGTCGCCACTAACTCTTTCATGCCCTCAGACAGAGAAATTATTGTGTGTCACTTACACAGCTGCGGTTATCAAAGACACAAGCCAGCCGCTTTTCGTGACGCCTTTTCAGAATCAGATCCTTTGCCGTGTCAACAGCCATTATGCTACAAATACATCATCTCGGTTTCCTGTGAATGCTTGCTTATTTCCAGCCTTCCTCTTACCCGTCAAAGGATCTTCACAGCACTGAAAGGGAAAAAACGCTTGAAACATGTCAGCATGGCTCACTTTTTGTAGCAAAGCGAGAGGAGCCAAACAAGCTCAGTTTTACATTCTAGTAATCCATTTTGGGTCCAAAACGAATGGCCGAAACCGAGTGACATTTTCTGCACTCAAATTAAATAAAAAAAGAAAGACACATCTCTTACTTACCGTATATCTGGGTTACTCACAACATTATTTTTCTATGTTCCTAACACAAATTCAGACGAGCGGTTTGCGAAAACCCTGCGACTGCAATTTGCAAAGCTTGCCGCACAGTACATGCAATTATACATAGCTCCCACCCATTATCATGTAGTCCACACACACATTCGCCACTCTAGGCAAACAGCCCTCAGAGTGGTAATTGGAGAGAGGCATGCTTTCCCTCTACAATTTGCATCGAGTGGACAATCAAGGCCCTTGTTGTCCACATCAAACTGTGCGTCACCTCTGCTCCTAAAAGCCTTGCTCTATTGTCTCGGAGTTCTTCAGTAATGATTGTGAAAATATGAAGATTTCCAGACGGAATTTGTCCTTCACCAATTGGCTGTCGGCGGACCCTTGAATAGAGTGAATTTATGGTCGGGCATCTGTTCCCCTCAACCCACAGAGATTTGACCTCAGAGGACTGACTAAGGACTGGTGGCTGTCTACAAACCGAATAGCTCTATTTGGTAGAACCTCTATACCTCTCTTTACCTCTGCACTGCATATGTATACATGCACGACCCTCCAAAAGTATTCACACCCTTGATAAGGATGAACAAAGAAGGCTGTACAAAATAAACAATACAGGTAATGAGCTATATTCTATGCTTTTATGCTAATGTAATTATATTCTTTTCATTCTAATATTGCTCAGAGAAAAATATTTTGTTTAAAAAGTTATTATTGTCACAATTATACACAACCCTAATAATTATTTTTAATGAAATCCAACAAAAATATATCTGCATTAACGTGCTACTTTAAATGAATTTCAAGCTCAGGGAACTGTGTTGTGGCCTCCTGTAGCTTCCTGTTCTACTTTCATAAAAATGAGGTAACACATATGCCACATATTGGTCATCCATTACCATGGAGAACGGCAAAATAACTCTCAAAAGAACAAAGACAAATGGTTGTTGACCTTCAGAAGTCAGGATATGGTTATAAACAAATAAATATAAAACAAAATATATCACTTTCCACTAGTAGTAATTAATATTTATAATTATTAATATTAATAATTAAGAAGTTTAAATCCACTGGAAGAGTGATAAACCTGCCTGGTAGGTGCCTTTTGGCCCCACACACAGTGAAGTAGATGGTTTGGGAGGCAAAGAAAACACCAAGGGCCACAGTTGGAGATATACAGAACTTGCATCTTGCAGACACAAAGTCCTCAGACTTTGAGCCAGGAGAGAGCTGGCACAAGCTCACCAAGAAGCGCGAAGGGCATTCCTGTCAGACAGGTGGGCGAGTTCCATTTCAGAGGAGGCGGATCATTGCCAGCCTCGGGGTATTGGCTTGTCACGTAGAGATGGGCGGAGGGCTCGTGGGGGAGGGTGAATTGAAGATATACAGGGTACAATTGGCCACCAAATTGGGAGAAAAATGGGAAAAATCTTAAATAAATGTATAATTAATGAATATAATAAAATAATTACATTTTTGTTTTGTATCAATATTTTATACAGCATTCTTTGCTCACCTTTACAAAAGGGTGTGGATAATGGAGGGTGATGTGTGTTTATATATATATATATGTGAACATTTGACTGGGCCAGTCCAGGACATAGATTTATTTGTTTCAGACTTTTTCCCGTTTTTCTCCCAATTTAGTGGCCAATTATACCCTCTATTTATTTCAATTTGCCCTCCCCACACGAGTTTGCCGCTCAGCTCTACAAGGCAAGCTAATTCTCACAAGGCAGTGAACTCTGCTTCCTTCAAGACGGAATTCACCCACCCATGTTCTGGAGACACCTTCACGTGCTTCGTGCATTCACGGTGAACTCGAGCCGGCAATTTTTTTGTTTTTAAACCACTCCAATGTGGCTTTTGCTGTATGCTTTGGGTCATTGTACTGCTGGAATATAAATCTTCTCCCAAGTCCCAGATCTCTTGCAGACTGCAGCAGAGTTTTCTTCAAGATTTGTTTGTATCTTGGTCCATTTATTTTGCCCAATAAGTTTTCCAGTCCCTGAAGCAGAGAAGCATCCCCATAGCATTAGGCTCCTGCCACCATATTTCACGGTAGGGATAGTGTTCTTGGGATGATGTGATAGTGATAGGCTTGCACCAAACATAGCGCCTAATGTTGAGGCCAAAAAGTTCAATCTTTTTCTCATCAGACCATAGAATCTTCCTCCACTTGGAGAGTCTCCCACATGCTTTCTGGCAAACTGTAGGCATGATTTCATGTGAGTTTTCTTCAACAATTGTTTTTTTTCCCCCACCCTCCCATAAAGTGCAGATTTTTGAATCACCCAGGTTATTGTTGGTATTGGTATATACAGTTTTTCCCATATCTGCCATGGAAGACTGTAACTCTCAGAGTTGCCATAGGCCTCTTGGTGGCCTCCCTAACATGTGCCTTTCTCACAGGGATGCCCAGTTTTGGAGGATGGCCTGTTCTAGGCGAGTTCACATTTGTGCCATATTCTTTCCATTCCTTTATGATGGACTTAATGCTCCAGGAGATATTCAAAGTTTTTGAAATCTTCTTATATCTTTCCCCTGATTGGTACTTTTGAATACGTTTTTCTCTGATTTGCTTTGAATGTCCTTTGGTCTTCATGATGAAGCTCTTGTTTGGAAATGCACTAACCAACTGTGGAACCTCTCACAAACAGGTGTATTTAGTTTTAAATCATTTGAGTGTACACAGGTGGACTCCAATCAAATTATGTGACTTCTGAAGCCAACTGATTGCGCCAGTTTATTTAGGTGCGTCTCAGAAAACTATTGTCTGTTTTTTATTTGTAATTAATTAAGACAAAGGGCCCTATTTTCGTGGCGGCGTTATGCCAGTTTCGTCTGTCGCAAACAGAATATTTCCCGTCTCCGCCGAGTTTGGCAATTTCATGCTGCGCAATGAAGGCGTTTGCGCGACTATGGGCTGGACAGCGCAATAGGGCGTGTGACTATGAAAACAGTCGGCGCTATGCAAGTTTGGTGTCAAATAATGCATTTGCGTTAACGTCCAACTAGACCACCTCTTAGCGCAAACACTGGCGCTCTGTGCAATTTGGTGACTTTATTGATGCGCACATATGAACATAAGGTTATCTGAAATCACATGAGAATGTTTTGTGAATATTGTGAATTTCCCCCCACGTTGAGGCAAATCGTCCACTCCATGGGTAACTTGCAAGCGTAATCAATTAAGCTAAAAACTATTTCACCACAGCTTGTGGTTATTCAATGCACGGACATGAAAGACTGAAGCCAGCAGGCCATCCATCGCTACCGTTCAGTAAGATACACCTGTTAAATAAATATATGTTTGTATATTCTTTTCAATTGCACTACAGAAAATGCGATAGGCGATCTGTGAAGACGATACCGTGAGCGATACCCTGGGTTTGGTAGCCGGTGTTTGCCAGACAGCTATCAGTTCGGCTGTACATTCAGTTTCTTCCAGTCTTGTCCAACATGCAAATTTGTTTATTACTTTTCCTACACCCGACAGCCAGCAGAGAACTAATGCATCGAATGCACACTCCAGGGTGACACATGTAGGCCTACTGCATGACGAACATAAATGAAACAGGCCTAGTTGCAGTTGTGAGTTTGTTATTTATTGCTTTCCATTGAACAATTACATTAAGTTAGAAGAAAAGAAATGTTGTTTTTTTAAGTTGGAAAGCCTGCAAATAAGGAAAAAAAGAGATGGTAAAATAAAACACTTTCTTTTAACAATGTAGGTCTCAAAATATAAACTAAAATCATGAAAATAACAAACTAATGTGCGCCTTGTTTTCCCCCTCTCATTCGCGCGCCAACTTTTCCGCACCTCCTCGCTCTCCTCTTTTGAGAAGCGCTGCTGGCGCAGCCACGCAAAACTGTCATGTCAGGAAATTACCAATTTGCTATAGCGTTAGCGCACTAGTATTTAAAGGGATAGAAAATAGGTGTTCTGATTGGCCATTATGAAACCAAACCCCCACCACACCCACATGTATTTTTTAAAAGTTAATCCAACCTCTTTTACAACTGCGCCGGAGGTGCGCTATTGTCCTAAATCACGAAATTACCGAAATTGCATTAGACACGCCCTAAAGCGCCACCGTCTTCGCTTTGCGTCTGCATTACCGACACCTAATTCACCAAAATAGGGCCCAAAAGCTTTAGGGTTCTTTTTTTATTTGACATTATAGAGTATTTTGTGGTGGCACGGTGGTGCAGTGGATAGCACTGTCGCTTAACAGCAAGAAGGTCTTGGGTTCGAATCCAGGCCGGGGGCCTTTCTGTGTGGAGTTTGCATGTTCTCCCGTGTCCGCGTGGGTTTCCTCCGGGTACTCCGGTTTCTTCCCACAGTCCAAAGACATGCACGTTAGGCTAATTGGAGAGTCTAAATTGCCCGTAGGTATGAGTGTGTGAGTGAATGGTGTATGTAGTGCCCTGCGATGGATTGGCGACCTGTCCAGGGTGTATTCCTGCCTCTCGCCCCAATGCATGTTGGGATAGGCTCCAGCCCCCCCGCGACCCTAACTAGGAATAAGCGGCTGAAGATGAGATGAGATGAGATGAGATGAGTATTTTGTATTGGGTGGCAAGATATCCAAATTAAATCAATTTCATAATTTGAAAATGAACATTTTTGTATTATAAAATGAGATAATGATTGTATTATAAAATAAAATGTGAAAAAGGCCATTTTTGCCTTACTTTTTATACCTATTGTGTATATCGTGGATTCCTGTCTCTCTTCCCCTCTTTCTTCATCCCTCCTCATTATTTTATTTTCTATCTCTCTCAACTCTAGAATTCTAGTGCTGAAGATCTTCAAAGAGAAATGCCTTTCTGCTCTGCAGAAGGGTATATTCTACTTCAGTTTGCTTAGCGTATTGCAGACATTATTGCCAGCATATTTGCATTTGGCAACCAAGGGTTTGAAGATGAATTTCCCCCACAAGTTTGCAAAGCATAAATTTCAGGCATATAAACAGCATTCTCTGAGTTTAATAAGGTGCAATAACAGAGCTTTTGATCTGCGTATCTGCGCCTGTCATTTCTCCCATTTCTTTTGAATAGGCAAAGAGATTTTAAATGTTCTTTGAAAAGTAGTTGTGCATTCCCTAAATGCTAAAGCCATATTCAATTAATTAAAAACATTTGTTTCCGGGGTTTTGCACTAAAGATTTCTGTATGATTTGTTTCCTCACCTTGAACGATTATCACACCGCGCCGAATGCACAAATTGTGTTCCCGTATTCACCAAATCTGGACAATGAGGGCTTTGTATTTGAAACGGGCTCACGTACATTCATTTATTTATTTATTTTCAAATCCACTTTGCCTGTCAGGAGCTCGTGGTGTGCTTTTCGGAACATGTCTTTTGAAACCGAGGCCTTAGCTTTGACCTTCTGTCTCCCCTGCGAAACATGCGGCGAATGCATTTGAGAAAGGTCGAGCCGAGCCAGGTTCCCCGAGTCTGTACTCTTCAGCCTGCCCTTCACGCCAGCTTTGTTGTTGGAGTTTGTCTTTCTCTGTGGGAGTGGGGGGCAGGGCGCACGCGTGGGGCAGCATTTTAAACAGTGCCGGAGCCCCCGCGTCTCCGAGCTCCGGCGCCCGGCGCCTGCCCTCGTCCCGCGCGCACGCAGCGCGGGATTACAAATCGCCTGGAGCGACGGCACAAAGAACGATTCAAAAAGCCGAAAGCCCCCTCCCCCAACGTTAAGCGATCGCCGCGGGACTGAGCTGTTTCCCGGGGACGGTGTCCGCCGCAAATGGAATTATGGCCGATTCGCATCGTGAACTTTGTTTCATTTGAAAAGACAGGATTAATTGACCTCCGTAATGTTGTTACACAGCGGGCAGCGCTAAGCCAAATGAGGTGCGTGGTGCTTTGCCAAAATTAAACAGGCTCACACAGGTACTCCTCTCTGCTGCTGGGTCCCGCTGCCCCTGCCACACACTGCATCTCTCCAGGGGCGCCGATCCCCGAGCGTGCTGAGCTTTGCGCGAGTGGCTGAGATCGAATAAGTAAGTCAAAGCTTCTATCAGTCCAGATTATTTTCCCTGTCGTTTGCATAATCCTCTTTAAGAAGGGCTTGTCTCTCTTTCTCTTCTCCAGTGCAATTGGCTGAACAGCTTACATGATCTTTATTCGGATGGAGAGACGTGCGTGGGTATCGCCCGCTTATTGGCATCTTCTACAGTCCCCCCCCTGCTGACCCCATTGACCCCGGCCTTCCTCCTCCCTCATCTTCCTCAGGCTCCATGCAGGCCATGAACAAGACGCGGCGCATCATGGAGCAGGGCGGCACCCACTTCTCCAACGCCTTCGTGACCACGCCCATGTGCTGCCCGTCGCGCTCCTCCATTCTGACGGGGAAGTACGTGCACAACCACAACACCTACACCAACAACGAGAACTGCTCGTCGCCCTCCTGGCAGGCCCAGCACGAGCCCCGCACCTTCGGGGTCTACCTCAACAACACGGGCTACCGCACAGGTCAGTCTCCATCCTCCAGCCTCTTTCTGTCTCTCTCCGCCTCCTTGCCTTTCTGTGTCTGTCTCTCCCTCTCACACACGCCTTCAGTTATATGTGTCACACATGCACACATGCACACACACACACACATACATACACACAGGCACACACACACACACACACAGACACACGCACACACACACACACACACACACGCACACACATGCACACACACACATACACACACAGGTGCACACACACACACACACACACACATGCACACACACACATGAACACACACATGCACACACACACACGCACACACACACACACACACACATTGATTGGACATGGAGTTACATGTCAGTCAGACTATGATTAATCGTACATTTTGTAGTGAGTATCATTTACCTTCGATCAACTAGAGGATGGGCAGGACAGTCTATCAGTGAAACTCGCAGTTTACAATGAGGGCTATTGAAGAATAAAGTGTCATTTGGCCATCTTTGTCCAGAGTTTTTAGAGCCAGTTTTTCTTTTGGCAAGAATAACCATTTGGCGGTGCAGCTGAAGAGGAGTCCCTCCGGTGGTCTCCCATTGTTAATATTCCATACACTCTTTCTGGCACATTTTCTGGAGTGTTAGCTTTTTAGGCTCCCCACAGGAAATGCCCAGTGGAGCACTTCCTCATTGCCTCTCCAGCTCGTGAGAAATAATTACCACGGCCGTAAATCCGTCATGCTTCCCAAAAAGGCCCAATTATTCCACCCAGTTGATTTTAATGTGCAGGACAGACCTGTTTGCGGCTTCAGCAAGGGCACCTTGTTGTTTGATTAAGAACTATAACAGTCGGGCCTCCCGGGTGGTCTAGTGGTTACAACGTTCAACGCTGGCCACTGCGACCGGGGTTCGATTCCACCGGCCGTGCCAGAGTCGGCTCTGGCCGGGAGTACCACTAGGGGGCGGCAATTGGCTGTCCGCCCCAGGGAGGGGGAAGGGAAGCCGACATGAGTTCGCTGCGTACAGGAGTGGCTCTGGAATACCAGAGTTACGGTTGACAGTTTGGCGAGTGCCATCTTGGAAGATATGATACTTTGCCTTTGTCACTGCCAGTCACAGGACTGCAGCAGCAAACTCACAATACAAGGAGGGGAATGACATGAAAAAGAGAGGGTGTAATTGGCTACTAAATTGGGAGAAAATGGGAGAAAATCAGAAACAAATTCTTTAAAAAATATATCAGTCATTCTGCCTTCAATTAAAATTAGATTTCCCTTAGTTACTTCCTACGTTTTCTCAGCTATGTTTGTTGTTAACGTTTAACTTAAAGTTTCTACGTGTGCAGCCCTTTAGTTGTGGTCTGTTTTGGCCTCCACACTGACCTACATTGATTTGACAAGCCATCATTTTGTGTGACCATTGACATTTCCTGACTGCCTTCAATATAGTCATATTAGTCAACCGTCAATTGGCAACAACAAAAGCATTTTGTGTTACATTTTCCTTGATGCATCATGCATGCATTCTTGTGGGTACAAAGCTGTACTTTGTGTGCAGTGAGAACAACTACATAAATGTCAAAGATTTTGAATGTTGAAAAATGTGGGTGCCTTGGAATTTTCATTGCACTAGCGCTCGCACACAAGAACCATCCCCCATCACCCCCACCCCGGAGTAACGGTCAAACCAAATTTGTCTGTATAAAGCACTTGAGTGGTATTTCTGTGCTATTGTCAATAAAGACAAAGGATGATGGCTACAGGTGTAATAAAGAAGTGAAGGTTGTTTTCCATCCTTCACGAAGTCTATTTATTTTCCTATTTCCTCTGTGACTCAGGGGCGCAGCGCAGACAGGGCTGCTGTGATACTCGGAAACAAATCTAATTATGACCTGCTGACCCTCCAGGAGGGAATCGAACTGCGGTCGTGTCAACAAGCGCGGAACTCGCTTACCGTGAACAACAAAGCCATTTAGACGTAAAACTCACAAATCCCTAGCCCCCCCCCACCCACACACTTTGCATTCTGCTGAGGGTGTTGGCTTGTGAATTTGTTTTAATGCCCCTCAAAGCATCCTAGTCTTCCCAAGAAAAATCTAAACAAGTCAGCCACATATGAGCTGCCATCGACGAATACAAAACATTTTCCATCACAAAGCTTGAAGAGGGTGCCTTTGTGTTGCTGGCTAATTTTACTTCCCCTACCATTTGCATCTCAATGAGCGATTCCATATCCGTTTGAAGGGCATCTCGGATACCCACAACGCCCGTGTCTGTTTGTCTCTCTCTCGCAGCCTTCTTTGGGAAGTACCTGAATGAGTACAATGGCTCGTATGTCCCTCCTGGCTGGAGGGAGTGGGTGGGGCTGGTGAAGAACTCGCGCTTCTACAACTACACCCTGTGCAGGAACGGCGCCCGGGAGAAGCACGGCTTCGACTACAGCAAGGTCCGCTGGTACCGCCCTGCTCCTCTGGCGTCTGCGTCCGAGCGGCACCGGCTCCTGTTTGTTTCTTTAGGCACTGCTCCTGTACTTCATTAATACTCTCCTGCTCCTTTGTTTTGTTAATATGCAGCGCACGTGTGTTTTGATAATATGCGATGTCCCTGCGTTTTGTTAATGCTCCACTGTTGGTCTGTTTTGTTAATATGCAGTGCACGTTTTGTTTTCTTAATATGCACCGGTCGTGGGGTTTACTCCTGCTGGTCGCCCCGAGGTTCCACCGTGTACACGTGTTAGGCAGAGTGCCCAGAGCAGATTCAGAATCTCACGAATGTATACAGAGGAGATATGATCCATTCCTTTAGTACTGACAGGGCGTCGGGTGCTGGCAGCCTTCCCGAGTCAAAGGAACTTCACCAGTTTGACCTCAACAGATCCCTGGTTTGTGGCAAAAGATAAGATCATTTGTGGCATCAGTGCTATCCCAACTCCACCGAAAAGGGTCTGTGAATCCACAGATTTGAGGGAGGGTCCATCACAAAGCTTTGTCCAGCAGCTCACCCCAGCATCCCGCCGGCTGTAGCCCTCCCTCAAAGTGCCGCAGGCCCCAGATTCCCGGCTTCGCGGGCGTTGCAGTGGCAGGTTCCCTTCCTGCGCTGTAACTGAAGCTCGCCATGATGTAACATGCAGTCATTTGAGCCAGAACTAGCCGGGAGGGCTGTAGTTACTGAGATTTATCGCACGTCTCATCTCGCCCTCCACAGCAAGAAGGGCGGGGGGAGAGAATGAAAAGAAAATGCAAATGAATGAGTCTCATTTCCTGAGTTGGGGCTGAACCTTGCTGTGCCACGCTCCGCTTTACCACCACTGGGAGAGTCCTGCTTGTGTCAGAAGCCGGGCCAGTGCGTTGAATACGCGGCCACAGCCTCATTCCTCAGCGCTGACGTTCGGCCACAACTCACAGCTGTCTGCCGGCCCAGCCAAGTCTGCAGGACACAATCTGCAATGTCCTTCAGAGATTTCTGTTTTGTGCGTGTGTGTGCATGAGTGTGTGTATGAGCGCGTGTGTGTGTGTGTTTGTGTTTGTGCGTGTGTGTGTGTGTGAACATGTATGTGTGTGTGTTTGAGCGTGTGAGTGTGCATCTGTGTGTGTGTGCGTGTGTTTGAGCATGTGTGTGTGTGTGGGTGTGTGCGTGTGTGCGAGCATGTATGTGTGTGTATGAGCCTGTGTGTGTGCGTGTGAGCGTGTGCGTGTGTGAGCGTGAGCGTGTGTGTGTGTGAGCGTGAGCGTGTGTGTGCACTCTGCTACAAAACAATTTGAGACTTTCCCTGATTCAAAGCCTTTTTTCTTTTTTGACCCAAACCGCCAAAATGATCGGCGGCACCTGGTGCCAATTTGATCCCTGTGCCCTTTGCCAACTGTTGCGAGACCTGGGCATTGGTAGACATTCCTCCGACCAATACGAAAGGATTTCCACAGAAAAACGCAGCCTTTTCCATATGTTTCCAACCTGGTCACGGAAAGATTGATTTCCATCCTTAACTGGCACCATCACTCGGGAGGATTTGTGTAATTTCTAAGAAATGGTGCACTTTCACAGTTGCAAGCATTTGATTTCCAGATGCAGCTTGTTAGCCTTCAAGTTTAAAATGAGCTGAAGAAAAGAGCTGAGAGAGTAGTAGTAGACTCTAGTATACCAGTTGAAGCTGAGAGAGTTGAAGCTGAGAGAGCAGACTCTCCAGTATACCAGCACTGAAGCCCATGATTCAACTCTTCATGTCTTTCCTGTGCAGGACTACCTAACAGACATCATCACCAACGACAGCATCAACTACTTCCGCACATCAAAGAAGATGTACCCTCACCGGCCGGTCATGATGATCCTGAGCCACGCTGCCCCCCATGGCCCGGAGGACTCGGCGCCGCAGTACAGCGACGCCTTCGCCAACGCCTCGCAGCACATGTGAGTCCCGCGCTGACACGCGCTAGCTCAGGGCGCGCCGCTGCGCACTCAAACACCAGTGCGTTACATTTCAACTAGACATCACAGGAAGACATTTGGAGGCACTCAAACAAGCAGGTGCTAGGGAAAGATCGGGTTCAGTGATGTGACTCTTGATTCGTGGCGTGTAAAATCTGACAGCTCCAAGATAAGTTCCTTAAGAAAGAGGCCCTGCCAGGGAAAGACTTTAAATATAGCTACGTTATTGCTTCCGTGCGCAGGATTGATGGCTTAGGGAATGGAAATGATGTCGAAAAAAATAAGCATTTTGTGTATTGTGTATTGTACGCATGAGTTTTAAGAGAATACTTTTTTCGGCTTCCTGGCTTCTCTTGCAACACATTCGGAATTAATGTTCAATCTCCCCAGTCCTATCTTCTCTCCTTCTCACTCTCTCTACCTTTCTCTCCCTCTGCCTGCCCTGTGAACGAGTGATTTAGTTGAAGGACAAGCAGGTTGTAGCACCGCCAATGAAAATACATGAAATAGAAGTTAAAAACAAATGTGCAGCATCTCCACCATTTCCTTCTATAGCTTTCCCTCCTTCTCTCTCTCCCTCCCTCTCGGACTTTCTCTCCTGCTCTTTTTCTCTCTCTTTCTTGTCCCCACCAGCTCGGCAGATGATGGTGAAGCAGCAGACTCTTCACTGCAGCTTGCTGCTAATAGATTTTTTCCCCCCCAAGGAACCACCCCTAATGTCCCCTCAAAGTAGTAGAGTAGGTCATAGGTCTGTAACAGCCCAGCATTTTAGAAACGGCCAGGAGGGAGTTTTGTAGCCTGCGCTCTTGTCAGACGTGCAGCAGGGAGGCATCTCAAGCAGGCACCCCAGATCCCACTTCACACCGTGGAGAAGATTTCAGTTTCTTTTCAATGCGCAGCTCAATTCCGCACGTCGAGTCCCGTAGCCGGTCCGACGCGTAACGTGATGTGAAACGCTGTCAGGATGTGTTGTGGTTGTAGCCGGGGTGTTACATCATAGCCCCAGCAGCAAGAGAGGGGGGAGTTTGCCCCTGCCCCTTGCCTTCCACCCCCGGCCCCGCTTACCGCCCTCCCTCAGTCCTCTCGTTGCACACGCGTGTCACATTCAATAACTGTGACATCAGAGGGCTGAAGTTTCTACTCTAGTACATGGAGACTACAGGGGGTCTCACGTGCCGGGAAACGTAACGTACCGCACAGAAGAATATCTTCCTTCGCAAGACAAGCATTGCGTCTTGCGTTTGACAGCCGAGCTTTAACTCACCATTTCAATGGAGAAAGGTCCTATGTTAACGTACCTAAAAGAAATATGCGCCCAGTCCTCGCCCAGGAGTGATTGGGGGCGATTTTAAATGATTCCTCAGAGCGATCCGGAGAGTGCTTTTAATTCCAGCTCCGGGAAGAATCGCACGTTTTGATTGCCTGAGTAATGCCGTGTACACGGCAAATGGGACTTTTCAAAGTGGCCACTTGAGGAAGATTCATAAAAGCCTACAGAGCCGAGCTGTTTCTCCCCCTCTCCTCCGCTGTCCTCCAGTTATAGGAGAAAAGCCATTAACATCACAAAGACGCTGTCCTCGGTGCCTTTTTTCTGCTGTTTGTGTTTCTAATTGCCTCAGTTCTGCCGCGCGTCCTCCTCGTGTTCTTCCGTTTCGGTCGTACACATTCATTCGTTGAACATTTATTTCAGCTTAAATGTCTTTTTGCACCTTCGTTATTCCGTCTGCGCTCTTATCTTTCATCCCTGCCTCCCCACCTCCCATTTTAAAACCACCTTCACCCGAACCACCTCCTCCTTATAGCGTTCATGCTAATACGCCTCCCCCATCGCGCAGTTACACCACTCTTTCCCTCTACCCTTGGCCTCCCCAGCATCCTCCACGACCCTCTTTCTAACAAACACTTCCCCCAAACCACTTTCAACCATAATTTCCATCCCTGCCCTCCAACAGCTTCCCTAAACCACCATGAAAGCCGCTTTACCCCCTACCCACTGCCCTCCCTAGACCACTACAAAAACTCCTTTATACCCTACCGAGTGCTCTCCCTAAACCACCATGAAAACCCCTTTACCCCCTACCCACCAGAGTCCCTAACCCACCGTGAAAACTCTTTCCCCTCCCTGTGCAATTTCTGTTCCACTATTTTTTTTCAGCCAAGGCAAAATTAAAAGATGATTGCTTCTGAAACCAGTGATTGCCCCTGACCCAAACAATCAGACTTTTCCTTTTAAGTAAAGATGGCTTACTGAGTCTGGAGCAGCTGGAGTCTTGGAGGAGAACCTGTTTGGATTGAGGGGATTACGCACTGTACAATGCATAGCAGGCGGCAGTGGGGGTGAGATTTAACCTGCTGGACTCTAAGACTCTGCCAGGAAATCACTCGGCATTCAACCACGGGCAGCGCTCGGAGCTCGTTAAATCTGTCTTTAATCAGTGAAAACCTGAGACAAATAAATTCAACCGATCCTTAATCGCTGTTCAGGATCTGGGAAAGCGGTTTAGCCACGAGGGCCTCTAGTGGTGGCTGTGGGTAGTACATGAGTGCAGCTTCTCTGGTTCCGTCGTGGGGAGGACTGTCTGTTTGTCGGCTCAGCCGGAAGTAATTTTCACTTCCATTCTACCCAGTGATGCTTGTACAGCAGCCTTTACAAAGATCAGGCCAGGGATCCATATCGTCAAGCTCTGTTGAACATAAAAAAGACATATTCCCCTGTGTGCTCGTGTGTGTGTGTGTGTGTGTGTGTGTGTGTGTGTGTGTGTGCGAGAGAGAGCTCAGACTGTGTGTGTGCGTGGGTGTGTGTGTGTGTGTGTGTGAGAGAGCTCAGACTGTGTGTGTGTGTGCGTGGGTGTGTGTGTGCACAGGTTATATTGGAATTGTGAAGGAAATCCATGCAAGTTTGATCCTCTGTCACATTGCTTTATTGTATGCTCTGTATGTCTAATCATAAGCTATAAACTAAAACAAATGGACTTAATTGCTTTCAGATGACGAGTGGGATTTCATGATACTATCATAATATTAAACAGACCACCCAATGTTTAGAAAAATACTATATGATGTTTTATAACAGAAAAATATTGTGGATGCTATTTAATACATATTTTATATCAGAATGCACTCTACACATTTTGGGATTAGTCCAATTAAACATACTGCCGTTATATTGAAACTTTCATTTGTGCTCTCTTTTCTCCTGTATTGTCGTAATCGTATCATATTTATTCCACTCCTCTACCACTAAACTAGCCAAGATCATCATTTTATTTCCCATTAAAAAGCCAACACAGAAATGGCTTTAAATAAGAATTGTTTGCATTTCTATTCAGCACATTGCTATTTTGCCTTTCTGTAGCCAAAGACAACTTAAACTATTGTTCACACTACAGCTAGTTAGCCAGCTAACAATACATCTTTCTCTGGGAGAGATCATTTATTTTTGGCAATGTATAGTTTCTGTAATATTAAATATGAAAAATTGCTGATCAGCCACTTAGCACGCATCATTATACTTCTTCTTACAAACATGTACCATACTGCTTTAGGCCTACAGATTTATATAACACAGCATGATTTTTTTATATCACCGTGCTCATCAAACGGCTTCCATCTTGTTTCTTACAGTCACTTTAAATGTACCTGTCAACTACCACGGAAGTGAAATCTGATTGGCTGAGATTAGTGTCAGTGTTTTGAAAAGGTCTCTGCTCATCAAATTCATCTCAAGTCTTCATAAATAATTATTTTGCTTTCCTAGCTGGATGCTGGAACCTTTGTCCTGCCAATTGCAAATGTGTGCGCGTGTGTTTGCATTTGTGTGTGTGTGTGTGTGTGTGTGTGTTGGGTGTGTTCGTGTGTGTTTGTGTGTGCGTGTGTGTGTGCATGCGTGTCTTTGTGTGTGTGTGCGTTTGTGTTTGCATTTGTGTGTGTGTGTGTGTTGGGTGTGTTCGTGTGTCTTTGTGTGTGCATGCGTGTGTGTGCATGTGTGTTTGTGGGTGTGCGTGCGTGCATGTGTGTGTGTGTATGCTGTGTGTGTGTGTGCTGTGTGTGTGCGTGTGCATGTGCGCGTGTGTGTGTGCGTGTGTGTGTCCGTGTGTAATCTGCCCACTCTGTAGAGTGTGTCATTAATATAACCTAAGATGGAGCCTGCCAGTGACAGCGCAGACTCTCTCACACTGACACTGCCTGCATGACTCACTACCAAGTGGACGATGAGCTTTAATACAAATGTGCTTCCAGCAATAACACTGGGAGTGAGACAGAGAGACATAGACGCAAGTCGTTTGTTTGGTGGAGATGATTCTGATGGCTCCGATGCCGCCTCTATAACGGTCCACACCCACTGCCTCCGGTCGGAGCGGCCCTGAGAGACGAGGCACTGAATAAATATGCGGCAAACTAATAACAGTCAGGGCCAGTGGTCTTTCATCACCCTCGCGCAGTAGCCCCACAGCAGCCGCACCAGCCGCAGTCTGTCCGTATGTCCGTCTCGCCATCGCAGCGCTCAGATGTTAGCATAAACCGCACCGCAGTTAAAAGGAAGTCGCGTTTAAAAGCCGCTGCTTTTCCTGACAGCGTGTCACGCTCGCGTGTGCTTTGGTCTCTGCTCCTCGGGCGGAGTCGGGGCCGGATTGTCAGCGCCTTCACACACGGCTGCTGCGTTTCCTCTCGTCGGCGCGGGCGTGGAGCCGCACGGGCACGCCGCGGGAACGCGAGCTGAATGAGGACGAGGCTGGCGTTTAGCGAACAGCGGCGTTCCCTCACAGTCATCCACGCCCCGCCGGGCTGATAAGCCTCTCACGTCACGCAGGGCGGTCGTGTTAAATTCACATTGACCTTCTCCTTCTCTCTCAGGCCTTGGCCTCCCTCACCGGGCCAGCCATTTGCCCCTGTAGCTAACAAAATTATCTTTAATTCAGTGATGGCGTGCCACAAGAACATTCAGTCAGGGTGTACTGTATACCATACAAAAGGCATTTTAACTCAAAAAGCATACTGTATAGATAAGAAAGGCCAACTCAGTATTCAGTAACTGCATGCCATAGACCATAGGGCTGTAACGAGTGGAGGGGAGGGGGAGTACATGTCCAATCATTTGTAGATATATATAAAACATTCCCTTTCATTCTATCCCCCGCAGTATTTAATGTGTGCCTACGACCTAGCCATAGACCCCCCTCCCCTGTTAGAGGTGCCCCTGCCCCTCAAGCACTCCACGCACATCCCTATCTCTCGGCTCCCTCTCCGCCGACAAGATGTTATACCCTGTTGAATATTAAAGAGCGGCGAAGGTATCCCTTCTGAAGGCGTCGCGCTCACTGCAGCCATTCCCACCGAGGCCCGTGCCCAGCGCTGCCTCTGAGCACAGAGGAGCCAGCCTCCAGTGCAGGAACAGGATAATTGCTTCCCTGACCAGCTTGACATTTTCATATCGCGCGCCCTGCTCAACGGACACCCGAGGCTTCGTTAAAACCAGGGCCAAGGTTAAGGAGCGGGGAGAAATATGCGCTGAGACTGTTCGACTTGACCCTCTTTAGTAACTCTCGTTAGCGAGTTTTGGCGATTTCACTCACTCACCCTTCTGCCCACGTTGCCTCCCCAGCACCCCGAGCTACAACTATGCCCCCAACCCGGACAAGCACTGGATCATGCGCTACACGGGCCCCATGAAGCCCATCCACATGGAGTTCACCAACGTGCTGCAGAGGAAGAGGCTCCAGACGCTGCTGTCCGTGGACGACTGCGTGGAGAAGGTGAGTTTGGGTCTGCCCTCGTCCGGGATCCCGATTGATCAGACTTACCGCCGCCTTGGGGACGTCACAGCTTAGACATTGGTGGGATTCTCAGAGGGCAGTCTGTGGAAGTGTTTTCCTGAGTTGCCGGCCTCACCTTAACCCACCTTAGATCCTTCGCTTGAGATGTGATTGGTTAGAAAGTATAGAATATTCTTTATTTGCCATGTTACACATGGTAATGGGAATTAGTTTCTTCGCATATCTCTCCTAAGAGAGGTCAGAGCACAGGGTCAACCATAGTACTGTACCCCTACAGCAGTTCGGGCCTTGCTCAAGGGCACTTTGGCAGTGCCCCAGGAAGTGAACTAGCATTCCTCCGATTTCCAGTTCATAGTTTTTTCATTTGGCCTTCCTGGGATTCGAACCAGCAACCCTCCGCTTGCCAGCCCATGTCACTACCAATGAGCCACTGCCGCCCCTATTATATATACCAGTATTGGTTACGCAGCTTGTCACGCCCACGCCAGAGAATCAGGAAAATCCTTATCCCAGTATGTGTCTTCCTCCGTGGTTCTGTGTGGCTCAGTAGCTAGAGCATGACGTTGACAACGCTTAGGTTGTGGGTTCGATTCCCATTGGGGCCACTGAAAAACGTATGCATTCAGTATTGTAAGTCGCTTTGGAAAAAAGCATCTGCTACATAGCATATATTATATTGGTGCAAGGGACGAGTGGATGGGGGTTGGGGGTGAGCAGATGTGTGTAGATTCATTTCCTCAGACAAACTGTCTGTAAATCAGCGCTGTTCCGGACGGGTGGCGCGCTCTGCCTGCGAGAGAGGGGCCGCTTGGTTCCCTCCGATGTCACCGCGGCTGTTTGGGGTGAATGATGCGGCCGGGCCTTTATTGCGCAGTGAGCTGCTTTACCCCAGGGCCTGTAAATCGGATTCAATTAACTTCCGGCGGGGGGCAAACAAGCTTCACCGAGATTAAGTGTATGCAATAAACATAGGAGGAGTCCGCAGATTTATCGCGCCTTCGCGGTGGCTGAGATCGTCTGAAGCGGCGACCGAAAAATGATGGACCGTGACTTCCTCCTCACTCACTGGAGCAAATGATTCCGTTTCCCCAGAAGCACATACGTGTATTTTGTATCTTGTCAGTCAGTCGCATTGGGAGAGTCGCAGCCATGTTTGAGTAAATTCAGTTTTACAGTTATATAACCATAAAATGGAATGGGGTTCGCGACAGTTCAAGCGCTCATTAAGACATAGACCGATCTTAAAGCGAACGCCGAACCTTCATCGTAATCCTCCCTCTCTGTTTGACTCCCCCGCCCCACTATGCATCTTATCTGTAATGAATAAATGCATTACACTGAGCGATCATTTTAGGCCCTCAGACCAGATACTTTTTAGTATTTGTGCACGAACATTCATTCTTAAACCCTCTGCAGTATGAGAATGCTGTCAGTGGACGGTACAGTTCCATAGGGGTCTATGGTGCCTTTAAACAACGGTATGGCTACTAATAATAATAATATACGCCATTTAGCAGATGCTTTTATCCAAAGCGACTTACAGTAGTGAATGCATACATTTTCAGTATATGTGGCCCCAGTGGGGATTGAACCCACAACCTAAGCGTTGCCAACGCTGTGCTCTACCAACTGAGCCACAGAGAACCACATATGACTATTGTCATAATCTCACATTCAAAGTCGTGTTCTATGAAATGTGTATCGTTGTCACGTGCTGAGAATATATGTCTTCATATATTTCCTGTGTAACGTTTTAGGCTCCTCATGCCATCCTGTGTGGTGTTGTTGTTCGCAGGTATACAACATGCTGCTGGAGACGGGCGAGCTGGAGAACACGTACATCATCTACACGGCAGACCATGGCTACCACATCGGCCAGTTTGGCCTGGTGAAGGGCAAGTCCATGCCCTACGAGTTTGACATCCGCGTGCCCTTCTACATCCGCGGCCCCAACGTGGAGGCAGGAAGCATGTGCGTGTTTTATTTTCTGCCCGCGCGCCCCGGCCACGCGAAAAGGCTATCAGTTTTACTGCTTTGTCTAAACTCAGAATCCCATCCGTTCCTCTTCTGATTCATGCCTCTGTTTTTAATACCTCAGCAGCTTTTTCTCCTCAAACTAGATTATTTTAAAGACCATCTACCATCTAACGCCACTCCTCTCGCCCGTAAAGGAACACAAATCCTCTTCCCATTCCCCAAGTCTGTTTTGTACCAAACTTACTGCTACAGGACCAGTATAAAATAGCTCAAAAAGAGAGCCCAGTGATTTTGCGCCTCCCCCCTTTCCTTTAGACTGCATTCTTGTCTGCTGAATGTCAGGGTCCACACACACAACTGGAGCATTATTTTGAACCCTCTGAACAGTCACGGGCCTGTCCCATGGGCTTACCCACAGGATTACCCCACTGCAGAGAGAGAGAGGCTGAGCTCTATTTATAGTTGAACCAAAGGACATCCACATCTGCTATGCAGCTATGGGGCAGACTTTTGAGTTGCTTCTCTTGTTATTATTATTGTTGTTGTCATTATAATTAATAATAACAATAATAATAATACATGTAATATTAGTATACATATTTAATGCTTCTGCGTTTAATGTTTGCATTTCATTTAACAGCACAATTGAGCGTGTAATCTCCGACTTCTCCAGGGACCTGGGATTCGGATCGGTAATCCAAACCCGATTAATTCACGTCTCTGTCAGCCCGTCCGGGAGCAGAACCTAATTACGCGGGCCGGGCCGTCCTTCAGAACCAGCGCGAGCAGCTTACACGCAGACCCCCTGTGGGCCCATGTAGTTCTCTGAACCGTAATATCATTAACCTTTGTTTACCGGAGCGATTCAGATAAACGTTCGGCGGATAAGCAGATTAGAGGAGGCCAGGCAGCTGACATGAACATTGGGTGGTTTTTAGTTCAGTGTGAGAAGGTCTCCTATCGGAAGGAGGGGGGTCTGTGCTACCTGGCAGGGTGAGGTGGGTAGAGTCGGTGGCTGGTTTGCTGTTATTATGTCTGGTGGGGATTATCCGCCTGTAAAACTGAATTTACCTTATTGCCCCTGCCCCACCACCCCACCCCTGTGTTGGTAAAAGGCCTGAGTAATCTGTGGAAACCCAGTAAGCCCTTCTCCCGCTCATCAGATCGCTGGGTCAGCGTGGCGGTAACGCTGGGATGTAGAAGAGGAGCCGGGGATCATGCCTCATCAGCGTTAATCTCTGGCTCGTTGGAGGCTCTCCGCGCAATGTTTGTTTTCCCAGAGCCGTTTACTAGGAATCCATTGCGACGGGAATTATAAATAGAAATTCCCCAGAATGGGTCCGCTCAGCAAAACGAACAGGACTGCGCTTCTCTACCTGTGGCACAAGCTGCTATGATTCTGCCATTTTGGGAAAAAGCTAGCCGAGCCCATTCAGAATACCACAGTGGACGTGATCCCTTTTATGCAAATTGAATATAACTTTTGACCAATCAGATGATTCCGTGACTGTGGCCATTATGCAGGGAGTTAGAGGTGTGTCCTGTGGCTGGCTCTGGGACGGTTGCTCCACCACCCTCTTGCAGTGTGGCTGGAGGTCCCTGTCAGCCTCCATAATCTTCTTCATCTTAGAGCCCGGAAACTTCTCTTCCTGAAGGCCTCTATCACCTCTGTAGATAACCCCCTCTCTGGCGACATTGCTGATTTGATGTCCGCTGCAGAAAGTGACGTCGATAAGAGTACGCTCAGTTCCCTTGGTTGGGGACTCGGGTCTTTAGCTCAGGGGGTTAACTGTGTCTCTTGTGGCGTTGGGATCCTCAGTTCGAAACTCGCTGCAGGCAGAAGCACCTCCGTTACAGTCGCACGGCACAGCTCGTCCACAACTCCATTCTGCCAAAATGAGTTGACATTTGGGATTAGATCGGTCAGATACTTAGTGACCTGGATTTACTTTCCTCTTTCTCTCTTTCCACCTCTGTGTTTCCCGTAGCAACCCTCACATCGTGCTGAATATCGATCTGGCGCCCACCATCCTGGACATCGCTGGCATGGACATCCCGCCCGACATGGACGGCAAGTCTATCCTGAAGCTGCTGGACACAGAGAGGCCCGTCAACAGGTGCGGTGACAGCCTGGGATGAAATCCCAACAATGCCCTTTCCCACCTGCGTGAGCATGGCGGGGTTTAAGGCTTTGTGACCTGCCGCACGTAGTGTTCCTCACACTGTGTCGCTGAATAAAAGATCAGATTGGCTTGGATTTGTGTTGCCATGGCACCTACAGAAATGACTTCGCGGGCAATATTGTTCTGCTTGTCGGGATATTGCTTTCATTAAGAGCAAACATTGAATAATCCCCTCGATCTCCCCAAGACACCGCGGCGTCGGCACACGTGCTAATGCTGGGGAGCGCTGGCGGGATTTTATTGGCGACCGTGAGTGTGTTTATGGGCAGGAGAGGAGTGGAGAAAATGAACATGTGTCGGGAAGGGAGGGTACGCCGTCCAATATGGAGCCCCCGTCTCTCAGCTCTCCTGAATGTAATAAGAAATAAATTGTCTCGGCCGCCTGTGAAATTGGCTGGTGGGGAAGAGAGGCAGCAATGGTCAGGGGAAGGCGGGGTCCTGCTTTCTGACTGCCTCGCTCCTCTCTCACACTGACGGGCGGCCTGCTGGTTCATATCGACTCCTGACTGAGATCTGAGAGGCGAAGCCTCGGTCGATCAATACCTCATATGTGTTATGTGAGTCTGGAAAGGTCAGGAGGCAAAGAGAACGTTTTGTTGCTTTGGGGGGGGGGGGGTTTTGCCGCTGAAATTTAATATGCTCTACACATGGTATGGGTTTCTTGTCATTTCAGCTTGTGCACGTTTATTGTTTAGTCGCTGTCTGGCGGTGGAGCACGACAGCACTGACGGCGCTGTCAATTTCGGGCACGTCGTATCATAAATAACATTTTTCCCCCTCCCTTTAATTTCAGATTCCAGTTTAACAAGAAGGGAAAAGTGTGGAGAGACTCTTTCCTGGTGGAGAGAGGGTAAGTCATTAAAAACAATAATGATGCATTTCAAATTTGTCTGTTTTTCAGGCTTAAAATCACAGGAAATATTATGGCCCATTTACTATATTGCACGGCTAAACGTTTTTATCTCCCAATACAGTCGTGCACAGCAGGGAGTGGTATTTCTTTTTTTTTCTACTTTTGCTGTTTATTCCCATTTTTTCTCCCAATTTAGTATCCAATTACACCCTCTCTTTTTCATGTCAATTATCCACTATCTTGTATGAGAACTTGCTGCCGTAGTTCCGAGTCTGGTAGTGAGCGCTGCACAGCCTCCTCCAAACCGAAACCCACCGAAGCCTGTCACCATAACACACAGGACCACTCATATATGCAGTGAGCTCATATTGGCTTCCCTCCCGCCTCCCTGAGGCGGACAGTCTAGTGGCACTGCCGACCAGAGCCGAAACTGGCGCGACCTGGTGGAATCGAACCGCGGTCGCAGTGGGCAGGATCTGTGTCATAGTATCCAGAACCCCTTTCTGCTCGGAGAGATTTTTTCACTCAGGTCAAAGCGGGTAAAGACATCAACATGCAGGGTAGTGCCCTGCGGGTTACATTTGACTTATGTGGCACTTCCTGTGTCTTGCAGGAAGTTGCTGCACAAGCGGGATGATGGGAAGGAGGTGGCCCAGGAAGAGAATTTCCTACCCAAGTACCAGCGGGTGAAGGACCTGTGCCAGCGTGCGGAGTACCAGACGCCCTGTGAACAGCTGGGACAGGTACAGCAGAACCAAGTGGGCCCGAATCGGCATACATGTCATTTCTCACTCTCCTCTCTTGCACACATGCAGCAAAATATCCTCACACACATGCGTGCATATGCGTCCACACACTCTCCGGAATTTCATCTGTGTGTCCATTTAATACTTGAAGTATTACATCTTTTTTATTGAAATAATGACTCAGAGCAGAGGTACCGTCCTTCTAAATACGTCTGGCATGCAAGATTGAAAATCCACATCAGAGTCACATTCCCTGCCTCCATGGTCACCGGATGGTAAAAGACAATCGATTTTCTTTCTTTCTTTTCTTTCAACGGAGGTATGCCGCATGCAAGGAAAATAATGGCAGATGATGGTGGTTAGAAAACAGTTCCCATCCAAACAAGATAGAATAGAGACAAAGACAGAGAGAGAGAGAGAGAGAGAGAGAAAAGAAAGAGCCAGGGATAAAGAAAGAGAGAGTGACATAGAGAGAGAGTGTTGCTGATTGGTGATGATTACGAGAGAAGGCAAAGAGAAAAAATGTTTAGGAGAAAGAGAGAAAAAGAGCGAGGGGCAAAGAAACAGAGAGAGAGATTGAGTCTGGCATCAGCTGGAGATCATGATTCTGTAAGCACAGGAGAAATAGAGATCAATAGAGAGAGAGAGATAGATTGGGAGAAAGAGAGAGAGAGAGATAGGGAGAGAGAGGGAGAAAGAGATAAGGAGAGAGAGATAGATAGGGAGAGAGAGAGAGGGAGAGAGAAATAGATAGGGAAGGAGAGAGAGAGAGAGATACGGAGCGAGAGGGAGAGAGAGATGGATAGGGAGATAGAGAGAGAGAGAGAGAGAACTAGAGTGCGAGATTGACTGAAAATGAGTGGAAGAGAGGAGTGGAAAGAAAGAGTCTGGGATCTGCCTGAGGGGAGCGTGGGTGACAGAGACAGATGAAACAGGATAAAGAGTGTTCAGCTGGTCCCCACTTGGCCAGAGAGACCCCAGTATTCAGTCTCACATGCCTGTCCTCCTCTCCTCTCTCCTCCCTCTCCTCCCCTCTCCGTCCTCTCCTCTCCCCTCCTCTCATCTCATCTCCATTGGTCGA